>WWNC01000089.1:2220000-2422500 GCA_011125475.1 Melanerpes aurifrons | reverse complement strand
AAAGAGAAAGAGAAAGAGAAAGAGAAAGAGAAAGAGTTGGGAGCTGCAAAAAGAGGTCTGTGTGGAGACTTGGGAAGGAGAAGGAAGTTCCTTGGGCTCCTCTCCATTGGGAATGGGAAAGAAGGGATCGTGCAGGGAGTGCTCAGCTCACAGAGCAGGGAGGTGGCCAGGCTCCTGAAGCCCAGTGCCCCCACAGAGCTTTGTTTTCTCCACCAGAGAGCCCAGGATGCCCAGGGCAGAGCAGAGCCACGCTGGGCAGGGCAGGAGCCTTCAACAAGCTGCCAGGCAGCAATGGGAGAGAAGAGGGTGGTGGGAGTGGAGCAATGGAAGGGCTTGGATGGACTTGTGTCCGTCTCCATCCAAGATGGTAAGGACAGATGTGATGTGGGATCTTGGCTGCAGGCAAGCAGCAGAGGGTTGGGGGCTGCTCTGCTCCCCCAGCAGGACCAGGCATGGGTGGATTCTCATCCCTGGAGGTGTTTCAGAGAGGCAGAGATGTGGTGCTGAGGGCCATGGTTTAGCCCCAGGCTTGGCAGAGGTAGGGAATGGTTGGCCTGGATGAGTTGAAAGGTGATCTCCAACAGAAATAATTCTATGGAGCTATGATGCCTTGAGCAACCTGGGCTAGTGGCAGACCTCAGAGCAGCCTTCCAGTACCTGAAGGGCTCCAGGAGGGCTGGGGAGGGACTTGTGACAAGGGCTGGGAGTGACAGGATGAGGGACAATGGCTTTGAGCTGGGAGAGGGGAATCTGAGACTGGAGATGAGGCAGAAATTCTCTGCAGTGAGGGTGGGGAGACACTGGCAGAAGTTGCCCAGGGAGGCTGTGGCTGCCTCCTGCCTGGAGGTGTTCAAGGCCAGGCTGGATGAGGCCTTGAGCAGCCTGTGCTGGTGGGAGGTGTCCCTGCCCATGGCAGGGGGAGTGGGAACTGGAGGATCCTTAAGGTCCTTTCCAACCCAACCCATCCTGTAAATCTGCAGCTCTGGGCATGGCCCTGGGCATGGCTCCAGGAGGGATTGACAGCCCTTGGAGATGAGCCCACGAGTCCGGGCATCTCCAGAGCCCTCCCAGCCAGTGAAAGGACCCAATCCTTCTGGCTCAGTGTTTGTTTGCTGCGCGGCACCAGCCAGCAACCCCTGCAGCACCGCCCCCCGCGGCACCGCTCCTAATCTCCCTGATCCTTTGAAACCAAGGCTTAATCCCACGGAGCTCACTAAAGCCCAGCAGGCTTCCTGCGCCCTGCCACGGCTCAGCAGTGCCCTAATCCCAGGGCAAACTGCTCTAATCCTGGCACAGGCATCCCTGCCCCCCTCCTGCCCCCCGAGCTGTAACCGAGCTGCGCCGGCGCTCAGGGATGCAGCCCGCAGAGACCAGCCCCAGCCTCAGCCCCAGCCTAGGGAGGGTTCAGGGTGGGAGGTTTGTCCTCTTGAAGCTGTGTGGATGCTCTAGAAGAGGGGGCTGGGGCTGGGGCCATCTGAGGTGAGGCTGCTGGGGGCAGGGGGTGGCTGAGGCAGCTGGACACCTGAAGCCTCTCCTCTCCAGGCTGGGCAGCTCCTGGCAAGGGCCAGGCTGGGCTCCTGCCCACCCCATCGATTGGCCTCAGCAATATTTAAAGCTCCCATTTAATTTCCAAATGGAGAGGAGTGGTTTCCACCCTGGCTGAGAGCATCTCCAGCTCTGCTGGGCTCCAGCATGCATGCCTGCACCAGCAGAGGTGGGCAGGGAAGGGGGCACAGAGTACCCCCAGGGGTGCCAGGGTGCCCCAAAGCAGCTGCCTGCGGTCACAGTGTGGCCTGGCTGGGATGAGGCAGCTGGGAGCAGCAGAGGGGGAGAGCCACGCTGGGAGCTGCAGGGCCACACAGGGCTGGCAGCCTGCCCAGGGCCAGCTCGGTGCATGGGCATGGGGAGGGCTCTGCCAGCCCCACTACCTCCCTCTGCCCAAGCAGGAGGAAGCTGATTCCTGCCGAGGAACCACCAGCAGCAGCTCATTTCTGCAGGGAGCACCTCGGCACCAGCAGGACCTCAGCCTCCCAGGGCCTCAGCTCCCACCCAGCCTCCTCTCCTCCTCCTGCCTTGGTGGCAGGCCCCAGAGCAGCCTCCAGAGCTTTCCCAGAGCAAGACAGCACCTGAGGCAAACCCCCAGCCCAGCACCACCCCCAGGGAACCCCAGGTCCCATCCCTACCGGTTTGCAGCAGGAGTTCCTTTACCCAAACTGGGCAGCAGCAAGAAGAGCTCCTGGGGGAGCAGCTCCATCCCTTGGTCCTCAGCATGCTCTGGCCAGGGCCTGTGTGCATAAATCTGCTCCCCTAAGAGCCTCTGAAGCAGTTCAAGCAGTGCCTGAAATATTGATGGAGTCCATTTTCCACTAGCAGCAACTCTCTGCTTACTAAGGGGGAAAAAACCCAGCCCAGCCCAGCCCAGCCCAGCCCAGCCCAGCAACCCACTCCGCATCTTCCCTGGAGCCCAGGACAGCAGCAGCAGCAGCCAGTGCCCCCCAGCCTGGGGCACCAGTGGCCCCAGGGGCACTGCTGACCACAGAGCCAGCTCCCAGACCACCCCTTCCCTAGGGATGTGGGGTGCCAAGGAGGGATGCTCTGCCAGCTTCTGGTGCCCACCAGTGCCCATGGGCTCAATGGGCTGGGAGGATGCTCTGCCAGCTTCTGGTGCCCACTAGTGCCCATGGGCTCAATGGGCTGGGAGGATGCTCTGCCAGCTTCTGGTGCCCACTAGTGCCCATGGGCTCAATGGACTGGGAGGATGCTCTGCCAGCTTCTGGTGCCCACTAGTGCCCATGGGCTCAATGGGCTGGGAGGATGCTCTGCCAGCTTCTGGTGCCCACCAGTGCCCATGGGCTCAATGGGCTGGGAGGATGCTCTGCCAGCTTCTGGTGCCCACTAGTGCCCATGGGCTCAATGGGCTGGGAGGATGCTCTGCCAGCTTCTAGTGCTCAACAGTAGCCATGGGCTCAATGGGCTGGGAGGATGCTCTGCCAGCTTCTGGTGCCCACCAGTGCCCATGGGCTCAATGGACTGGGAGGATGCTCTGCCAGCTTCTGGTGCCCACTAGTGCCCATGGGCTCAATGGGCTGGGAGGATGCTCTGCCAGCTTCTGGTGCCCACCAGTGCCCATGGGCTCAATGGGCTGGGAGGATGCTCTGCCAGCTTCTGGTGCCCACCAGTGCCCATGGGCTCAATGGGCTGGGAGGATGCTCTGCCAGCTTCTGGTGCCCACCAGTGCCCATGGGCTCAATGGACTGGGAGGATGCTCTGCCAGCTTCTGGTGCCCACCAGTGCCCATGGGCTCAATGGGCTGGGAGGATGCTCTGCCAGCTTCTGGTGCCCACTAGTGCCCATGGGCTCAATGGGCTGGGAGGATGCTCTGCCAGCTTCTAGTGCTCAACAGTAGCCATGGGCTCAATGGGCTGGGAGGATGCTCTGCCAGCTTCTGGTGCCCACCAGTGCCCATGGGCTCAATGGGCTGGGAGGATGCTCTGCCAGCTTCTGGTGCCCACTAGTGCCCATGGGCTCAATGGACTGGGAGGATGCTCTGCCAGCTTCTGGTGCCCACTAGTGCCCATGGGCTCAATGGGCTGGGAGGATGCTCTGCCAGCTTCTGGTGCCCACCAGTGCCCATGGGCTCAATGGGCTGGGAGGATGCTCTGCCAGCTTCTGGTGCCCACCAGTGCCCATGGGCTCAATGGGCTGGGAGGATGCTCTGCCAGCTTCTGGTGCCCACCAGTGCCCATGGGCTCAATGGACTGGGAGGATGCTCTGCCAGCTTCTGGTGCCCACTAGTGCCCATGGGCTCAATGGGCTGGGAGGATGCTCTGCCAGCTTCTGGTGCCCACTAGTGCCCATGGGCTCAATGGGCTGGGAGGATGCTCTGCCAGCTTCTAGTGCTCAACAGTAGCCATGGGCTCAATGGGCTGGGAGGATGCTCTGCCAGCTTCTGGTGCCCACCAGTGCCCATGGGCTCAATGGACTGGGAGGATGCTCTGCCAGCTTCTGGTGCCCACTAGTGCCCATGGGCTCAATGGGCTGGGAGGATGCTCTGCCAGCTTCTGGTGCCCACCAGTGCCCATGGGCTCAATGGGCTGGGAGGATGCTCTGCCAGCTTCTGGTGCCCACCAGTGCCCATGGGCTCAATGGGCTGGGAGGATGCTCTGCCAGCTTCTGGTGCCCACCAGTGCCCATGGGCTCAATGGACTGGGAGGATGCTCTGCCAGCTTCTGGTGCCCACTAGTGCCCATGGGCTCAATGGGCTGGGAGGATGCTCTGCCAGCTTCTGGTGCCCACCAGTGCCCATGGGCTCAATGGGCTGGGAGGATGCTCTAGTGCTCAACAGTAGCCATGGGCTCAATGGGCTGGGAGGATGCTCTGCCAGCTTCTGGTGCCCACCAGTGCCCATGGGCTCAATGGGCTGGGAGGATGCTCTGCCAGCTTCTGGTGCCCACTAGTGCCCATGGGCTCAATGGGCTGGGAGGATGCTCTGCCAGCTTCTAGTGCTCAACAGTAGCCATGGGCTCAATGGGCTGGGAGGATGCTCTGCCAGCTTCTGGTGCCCACCAGTGCCCATGGGCTCAATGGACTGGGAGGATGCTCTGCCAGCTTCTGGTGCCCACTAGTGCCCATGGGCTCAATGGGCTGGGAGGATGCTCTGCCAGCTTCTGGTGCCCACCAGTGCCCATGGGCTCAATGGGCTGGGAGGATGCTCTGCCAGCTTCTGGTGCCCACCAGTGCCCATGGGCTCAATGGGCTGGGAGGATGCTCTGCCAGCTTCTGGTGCCCACCAGTGCCCATGGGCTCAATGGACTGGGAGGATGCTCTGCCAGCTTCTGGTGCCCACTAGTGCCCATGGGCTCAATGGGCTGGGAGGATGCTCTGCCAGCTTCTGGTGCCCACTAGTGCCCATGGGCTCAATGGGCTGGGAGGATGCTCTGCCAGCTTCTGGTGCCCACCAGTGCCCATGGGCTCAATGGGCTGGGAGGATGCTCTAGTGCTCAACAGTAGCCATGGGCTCAATGGGCTGGGAGGATGCTCTGCCAGCTTCTGGTGCCCACCAGTGCCCATGGGCTCAATGAGCTGTGAGAAATGGTCTGCCCAGCTTCTGGTGCCCACCAGTGCCCATGGCCACAGGCTCCTTGAGCACCTCAAGGCATGGGCACTCCACCACCTCCCTGGGCAGCCTGGGACAGTCCCTGACCACCCTGGCAGCAAAGAAATTTTCCCTCCTGTCCAACCCAACCCTCCCCTGGCACAATTTCAGGCCGTTTCCTTTCCTTCCATCACCTGAGACTAGGGAGCAGAGCCCAATCTCCACCTGGCTCCAGCCTCCTCTCAGGGAGCTGCAGAGAGCAATGAGCTCTCCCCTCAGCTTCCTCCAGGCTGAACACCCCCAGCTCCCTCAGCTGCTCCTCCCCAGCCCTCTTCTCCAGACCCTTCCCCAGCTTTGTTGCCCTTCTCTGGACCCTCTCCAGCCCCTCAATGACTGTCTTGGAGTGAGGAGCCCAAACCTGACCCCGGGACTCTGAGGCCTCAGCAGTTCAGTGTTTGCAGCCTGGACTCTGCCCTGGCAGCTCTGATGCTCCGTGGCAGCTGGGCTCCTGCCTTTGCCTTCCTGATGGTGTGGGCAGCAGGGAAGGTGGAGGAGATGTGGGTTGGAAGTGGAGTGGTTGCTGTTTGAAGCTGCCCAGCACAAGAGCCATTAGCAGCGAGAGCAGCTTTCAGCAGGGGGCAGAGGGCACTTCCCACTGCAGCCTCGCAGCACTCTTCATGAAGCCGTTTCCCCATCGGGGCAGGGCCGAGGAGCTCACAGCCACCTCACCCTCACCAAGAGGGCTGCCTGCTGTGGGGACACCCCTGCCAACACCCTTCCCCCCCTGCCACCATTCTCTCCCCCTACCACCACCACATCCCCCCCCCCCGACAGGATTGAAATGGGAGGGCACAGGGACCCAGCTCCCTGCCCCCTGCCATGGCTTTGGGGCAGAGAGTGGCCTGGCACTGGGGACACTTTGCTTGGTCACTTCAGAGAGGACTTTCTGGCACCTCTTGAAGGTACTTCAGAGGTTCTGGGGCTGGAGAAAAGGAGGCTGAGGAAGGAGTTTCTTGCTCTCTGCAGCTCCCTGGAAGGAGGTTGGAGATAGGACAAGAGGAGATGGCCTCAAGCTGCCCCACGGGAGGTTTAGGTCGGGCACTAGAAGAAACTTCTTCACTGAAAGGGTTCTCAAGACTGGCACATGCTGCCCAGGGGGGTGAGGGTGGAATCCCCATCCCTGGAGGTTCTCTCCTCCTCCACTAATCTGCCCTGGTGAGACCACACCTGGAGTATTGTGTCCAGTTCTGGGGGACAGGGAACTGCTGGAGAGAGTGCAGTGGAGGCTAGGAGGATGCTGAAGGGCCTGGAGCAGCTCTGGGAGGAGGAAAGGCTGAGAGCCTTGGGGGTGCTGAGCCTGCAGAAGAGAAGGCTGAGAGGGAATCTGATCAATGGTTACAAATATCTGAGGGGTGGGGGCAAGAAGGGGCCAGGCTCTGCTCAGTGGTGTCCTGTACCAGAACAAGGGGCAATGGGCACAAACTGGCCCCCAGGAGGTTCCACCTCAACAGGAGGAGAAAGTTGTTTGGTGTGAGGGTGCTGGAGGCCTGGAGCAGGCTGCCCAGAGAGGTTCTGGAGCCTCCTTCTCTGCAGAGCTTCCAACCCCCTCTGGATGTGTTCCTGTGTGACCTGCCCTGGGTGATGCTGCTTTGGCAGGGGGGGTTGGACTCTATGAGTTCCTGAGGTCCCTTCTAATGTTCTGTGTTCTGTGATTCTGCCCCAGCTCCCACTGTGCTGTTTGGATGCAGGTCTGCTGTGGATGCTGCAGCTCAGGCAGCCCTGGGTGCCTCTGGGGGTTGCACAAAGGGTTTGGGAGCTGAGGCTTCAGCCTGCACAGCTCTCCCAGAGCTGCTGCTGCCAGGGCAGAGGGACCCTGGTGGGGAGGTGACAGGATGCTGCCATCCTGCCTAGAGGGGATGGTGCTGGGTTCTCACCATGCACAGCTGGGCTTGCTCCTGAGCTTGAGTTCAGTCTGGCAGAGTGCACAGAGCTCAGCTTTGCTGGCAGATGTTGAGTGGAGCTGAGGTGATGCTCCTCGTGCTGGCCCTGGGAGGAGATGGCTTCAGCTGGGAGGTTCCCTGTCTCCAGAGTTGCCATCCCAGCTCTGTTTCGGGACCACACTGCCCCTCACTCCTTGGAGCAGGATATTTACCCTGGATCCATCCTATAAACCATGGCAGGGAAGGGACTGTGCCAGCTCTGAGTCCCAGGGGGCCACACTGAGGCCCTGGCACAGCAGTGGGCTGCCAGCCAAGGACATTTCTACTAGAAAAGGTCACAGGGGTGGAGATGCCAACCCTTGGGCCTCATTCTGACCAGGCCTGATTCCTCCTCTATGTTATGGGGACTAAGGATGCTCAGCCCTGAAGAGCAACAAACCCCAGCACTGAGGGTGAAGGGAGGGTGCTGGGTCAGGAGGGAGGGTGCTGTGCTGTGCTGGGCTGGGCCGGCTGGTGCCAGGCTGTGCCGAGAGCAGGGTGCTGGGTCAGGATGGAGGGTGCTGGGCTGTGCTGAGGGCAGGGTGCTGGGTCAGGAGGGAGGGTGCTGGGCTGCGCAGAGGGCAGGGTGCTGGGTCAGGAGGGAGGGTGCTGGGCTGCGCAGAGGGCAGGGTGCTGGGTCAGGAGGGAGGGTGCTGGGCTGTGCTGTGTTGTGCTGGGCTGGTCTGGCTGGTGCTGGGCTGCGCGGAGGGCAGGGTGCTGGTTCAGGATGGAGGGTGCTGGGCTGTGCAGAGGGCAGGGTGCTGGGCTGGGCTGGCTGGTGCTGGACTGTGCCGAGGGCAGGGTGCTGGGTCGGGATGGAGGGTGCTGGGCTGTGCAGAGGGCAGGGTGCTGGGCTGGGCTGGCTGGTGCTGGGCTGTGCCGAGGGCAGGGTACAGGGTCAGGATGGAGGATGCTGGGCTGTGCCGAGGGCAGGGTGCTGGGTCAGGAGGGAGGGTTCTGGGTCAGGAGGGAGGGTTCTGGGTCAGGAGGGAGGGTGCTGTGCTGCGCTGTGCTGGGCCGGCTGATGCCGAGCTGTGCCGAGGGCAGGGTGCTGGGTCAGGATGGAGGGTGCTGTGCTGTGCTGTGCTGTGCTGTGCTGTGCTGTGCTGTGCCGAGGGCAGGGTGCTGGGTCAGGAGGGAGGGTGCTGTGCTGTGCTGTGCTGGGCCGGCTGATGCCGAGCTGTGCCGAGGGCAGGGTGCTGGGTCAGGATGGAGGGTGCTGTGCTGTGCTGTGCTGTGCTGTGCTGTGCTGTGCTGTGCTGTGCTGTGCCGAGGGCAGGGTGCTGGGTCAGGATGGAGGGTGCTGTGCTGTGCTGTGCTGTGCTGTGCTGTGCTGTGCTGTGCCGAGGGCAGGGTGCTGGGTCAGGAGGGAGGGTGCTGTGCTGTGCTGTGCTGTGCTGTGCTGTGCCGAGGGCAGGGTGCTGGGTCAGGAGGGAGGGTGCTGTGCTGTGCTGTGCTGTGCTGTGCCGAGGGCAGGGTGCTGGGTCAGGAGGGAGGGTGCTGTGCTGTGCTGTGCTGGGCCGAGGGCAGGGTGCTGGGTCAGGAGGGAGGGTGCTGTGCTGTGCTGTGCTGTGCTGGGCCGAGGGCAGGGTGCTGGGTCAGGAGGGAGGGTGCTGTGCTGTGCTGTGCTGTGCTGTGCCGAGGGCAGGGTGCTGGGTCAGGAGGGAGGGTGCTGTGCTGTGCTGTGCTGTGCTGGGCCGAGGGCAGGGTGCTGGGTCAGGAGGGAGGGTGCTGTGCTGTGCTGTGCTGTGCTGTGCTGTGCTGTGCTGTGCTGTGCTGTGCCGAGGGCAGGGTGCTGGGTCAGGAGGGAGGGTGCTGTGCTGTGCTGGGCCGAGGGCAGGGTGCTGGGTCAGGAGGGAGGGTGCTGTGCTGTGCTGTGCTGTGCTGGGCCGAGGGCAGGGTGCTGGGTCAGGAGGGAGGGTGCTGTGCTGTGCTGTGCTGGGCCGAGGGCAGGGTGCTGGGTCAGGAGGGGAGGGTGCTGTGCTGTGCTGTGCTGTGCTGGGCCGAGGGCAGGGTGCTGGGTCAGGAGGGAGGGTGCTGTGCTGTGCTGTGCTGTGCTGTGCTGTGCTGTGCTGTGCTGGGCCGAGGGCAGGGTGCTGGGTCAGGAGGGAGGGTGCTGTGCTGTGCTGTGCTGTGCTGTGCTGTGCTGGGCCGAGGGCAGGGTGCTGGGTCAGGAGGGAGGGTGCTGTGCTGTGCTGTGCTGTGCTGTGCTGTGCTGTGCTGGGCCGAGGGCAGGGTGCTGGGTCAGGAGGGAGGGTGCTGTGCTGTGCTGTGCTGTGCTGTGCTGTGCTGGGCCGAGGGCAGGGTGCTGGGTCAGGAGGGAGGGTGCTGTGCTGTGCTGTGCTGTGCTGTGCTGTGCTGTGCTGTGCTGGGCCGAGGGCAGGGTGCTGGGTCAGGAGGGAGGGTGCTGTGCTGTGCTGTGCTGTGCTGTGCTGTGCTGGGCCGAGGGCAGGGTGCTGTGCTGTGCTGTGCTGTGCTGTGCTGTGCTGTGCCGAGGGCAGGGTGCTGGGTCAGGAGGGAGGGTGCTGTGCTGTGCTGTGCTGTGCTGTGCTGTGCTGGGCCGAGGGCAGGGTGCTGGGTCAGGAGGGAGGGTGCTGTGCTGTGCTGGGCTGGGCTGTGCTGGGCTGGGCTGGGCTGTGCTGGGCCGGCTGGTGCTGGGCTGCGCGGAGGGCAGGGCGCTGTGCCGGGGCGGGGATGCTAAGGGCCAGGCCGTGCCGCCGCCAGCCCCGGGGCTGCTCCGCGCAGGTTATTTCTGTCGCGCCCTGGCCGGCTGCAGGCTCTCGGCCGCTGCCGGCCCCCGGCCGGTGCCAGCCGCACTCCCGCGGCTCCACCGCGCAGCGGTTTGGGGCTGCTCCCGCCCTGCCCGAGGCCTCGGGGGCTCTGCGAGCAGCGCAGCAGGCAGGCGCCTCCCTTGCCCTGCTTTCCTTCTGCTGCTCCGTTCATCGCCGAGGTCTCGGGCTCCGAGGCTCGGGGAGGAATCCAGGTCACCCGTGCTGGTGGTGACGTGGGGGCGAGGGAGGTGCTCCCTGCCTGGCTCTCGGTGTAGCTGGGACGCTTCTGCTCCTGTGTGGGAGGCCACATGGTGGCTGCTGGCCTCTGGGATGCTGGGCTGCATGCCCTGGGACTGGATTAGGGTGGGACAGGAGGACTGGAAAGGGCTGGAGAGCAGCCACACCGAAGGGCTGGGAGCATAGTATCATAGTATCATAGTATCATTCAGGGTTGCAAGGGACCACAAGGATCATCTAGTTCCAACCCCCCTGCCATGGGCAGGGACACCCCACACTAGATCAGGCTGCCCAGAGCCTCAGCCAGCCTGGGCTTAAACACCTCCAGGGACGGCCTCCCCGGGGAGGACCTTCCACCTCCCCAGAGAGGAGCTTCCATCCCCCCAGAGAGGATCTTTCACCTCCCCAGAGAGGAGCTTCCATCGCCCCAAAGAGGGCCTTCCGCCTCCCCAGAGAGGAGCTTCCATCGCCCCAAAGAGGGCCTTCCGCCTCCCCAGAGAGGAGCTTCCATCTCCCCAGAGAGGGCCTTTCACATCCCCATGGAGGATCTTTCACCTCCCCAGAGAGGACCTTCCACCTCCCCAGAGAGGATCTTCCACCCCCCTAGAGAGGACCTTCCACCCCCTCAGGGCAGATCTCACACCTCCCAGAGGGGAGCAGTCTCCTTGCAGGGCTCAGCAGGCAGCAGAGACCCAAGCAGCACCTGGGAATGATTCAAGGGAGCTGGATCAGCCTGGGGATACCTGAGAGAGGATGCTGGAGATGCCCTGGGGGTGTTTTTTTTACCCCCAGACCATCCCTATCTCTGCTGTCAGGTCAGATGGTGGTGGGACCCCTTGCCAAGCAGCAGCTGGAGCACTGCTGGGAGCACTCTGGAGGGCTCAGGGCTGCCCATGGTGCTCCACAGAGGTTCAGGAAGCTTAGTGATGATCAGCATGGCCAAAACAGAGCCCTTGATCCTGCTGCCAGCCCTTCCCTCCTCCAGCTCTGACAGTTGCCATGGAGAGCTCCACGAGAGCACTTCTGCTCACCCCCTGCCCTGGCTGAGACCCTCCTCCCAGCCTTCTCTCTCTCTCCATTTTCCCATTCCAGGTGTAAATCCTGCTGCTTTTCCTGGGATGACAACCCTCAGCCTGGCTTTCATCATCCCTGGCCCTTCCTCCTGGCTGGGGCAGTCCTCATCTGCCCCCACCTGAACCTGCCACAGCCATCCTCCCCCAGCCCCTCTTGTGTAGGTGCCAGCCAGGTGCCCACCTCTCTGTCCCCACGTCCTGCTGAGCTGGCAGCTCACTGCCTCCCTCCCTGCCTTTCCCTTGGGATGGGGACCCTGGGCCAGTGCGAGACAGTCACAGAACCATAGAGCTGTTGAGGCTGGAAGAGACTTCTGAGAGCATCAGGTCCAAGCCCTCTCCTACAGCTCCCAATGCCACTGCTGCTGCTCAGCCACCAGCTCTGCAGCACCTCCCTCAGCACCACACCCAGATGGCTTTGAAACACCTCCAGGGATGGAGACTCCACCAGCTCCCTGGGCAGCCTGGTTCAGGCCTTGACAGCCCTCAAGGTGAAGAACTTGTTCCTCACCTTCAGCCTGGCACAACCTGGCCATTACCTCTCACCCTGTCATTGGGTGCCTGGGAGCAGAGCCCAACCCCCACCTGGCTCCAGCCTCCTCTCAGGGAGCTGCAGAGAGCAATGAGGTCTCCCTCAGCCTCCTCTTCTCCAGCCTGAACACCCCCAGCTCCCTCAGCTGCTCCTCCCCAGCCCTCTTCTCCAGACCCTTCCCCAGCTTTGTTGCCCTTCTCTGGCCCTGCTCCAACTCCTTAATGTCCTCCTTGGAGTGAGGAGCCCAGAACTGAACCCAGCACTCACTGTGCTCACCAGTGTCCAGTGGGACAATGCCTGCCCTAGCCCTGCTGGCCACACCATTCCTGATCCAAGGATGGATGCTGGTGGCCTTCTTGGCCACCTGGGCACACAGTGACTCCTCTTCACCTGGCCATCAGTCAACTCCCTCCAGGGTCTTCCCCCAAGCCTGTTAAGTTGCATGGGGGTCACCTTGGCACTGAGGTGGCCCCAGTGGCAGCACTGTGCTGGGGAAGTGACATCCCCAGGCCCATGGTGGTTCAGCAAGCCCAGGCCACCTAAAGTGCACGGTAACCTGGGTGAGGTCCCAAGCCCAGGGGGACACAGGGCTCAGAAACAGGCTCAGAAGCCAGCTCCCAGCTCCTTCTGCTCCCTCCCTCTGCTCACTCCCAGTCCCCTCTGCTCACTCCCGGCCCCCTCTGCTCCTTCCAGCCCCCTCTGCTCCCTTCCAGCTCCCTCTGCTCACTCCCAGCCCCCTCTGCTCCCTCCCGGCCCCCTCTGCTCACTCCCGGCCCCCTCTCCCTCCCAGCCCTAGGCTGTGCCTGTGCCAGGTTTGGGGTTTTGGGGAGATGCTATTTTTAAGGCAAGTTGATTGTTTGGGCTGTGGCTGGCAGTGAGGAGCCGTGGGCTTAAGGGACAGCAACATGCAGCTGTGGAGAGGGGAAGGAGCAAGGAGGATGGGTGGGATCCTTCTGTCTGCTGCCTCTGATGTTTCCAGGGGATCCCAGCTCGTTTGCCAGCCGAGGGAGGGTAGCAGGGAATGGGAAGGCCCTCGGGCTAGGTCAGGAGGAGAGGACACATGGCCACACATCACCTCCCTCTCACCTCCAGTGACCCCGGGCTGAAGAGCAGCTCTGCCTCTGCTTTGCATGGGGATCCCTGGGGAGGATGCAGCAAAGTGGTGCCAGCAGCAGGCTCAGCCTGGAGCAGGAAGAGGAGATGTCCTCTGAGGTCTGGGCTAGGTGCTGGTACCCTCAGAGCAGGGAGGGGGCTGCGGGTATTCAGGGCTGTGATGTAGGGAAGCTGCTTAACTCCTTCCTGGCCTCACAGAGCAGCTGCTGATCTGCCCACAGGGGTGTGGAGTCCTCACATCCAGCCCACTCCCAGCTTTTAGTCGTCCTGTGAGCCCCTCCTTGGCCCCTCCAAGGGAGCAAGGGGAAGGCACAGCTGCCCCATGGCCATGTCCAAAGCAAGGAGCTGGTTCTTCCTTGCACAGCAGCACAGACCCAGCTGGTCACCTCCACCCCACATCCCAGCCTGCAGCAGATTCCCAGGGTGTCCTGGCATGGGAAGGTTGCTGCCAGAGGGAGCAGGGCATCCTTTCAGCTCCGTGGAAGACTGCTGGAAGCCCTCTGCTGTGAAGCCAAGGCTGAGAGAGTTGGGGTTGCTGAGCCTGGAGAAGAGAAGGCTCCAGGGAGACCTTCTGGTGGCCTTTCAGTGCCTCAAGGGCTGAGCAGAAAGCTGGGGACAGTGTTTTGAGCAGGGCCTTGTTGGGACAGGTTGAGGAGGGATGGTTTGAACTAAAAGAGGGAGATTCAGAATGGAGAGAAGGCAGAAATGTTTGACCCTGAGGGTGGGGAGAGCCTGGCCAAGGCTGCCCAGAGGGGTGGTAGATGCTTCATCCCTGGAACCATCCCAGGTGAGGTTGTTTGGGGCCATGAGCAACCTGCTCTGGCTGCAGAGGTCCCTGCTGGCTGCAGGGAGTTGGGCTGGATGAGCTCTAAAGGTCCTTCCAGTCCAAACCAGTCTGGGGCTCCAAGATTCTATGGCCTGTACAATATGTAATAATAGCCAACAGTGTGGCCAGCAAGAGCAGGGCAGGCATTGTCCCACTGGGGAGGCCACACCTTGAGGGCTGGGGTCAGTTTTGGGCTCCTCACTCCAATTAGGACATTGAGGAGCTGGAGCAGGTCCAGGGAAGGGCAACAAAGGTGAGGAAGGGTCTGGAGAACAGGGCTGGGGAGGAGCAGCTGAGGGAGCTGGGGGTGTTGAGCCTGGAGAAGAGGAGGCTGAGGGAGACCTCATTGCTCTCTGCAGCTCCCTGAGAGAAGGCTGGAGGCAGGTGGAGATTGAGCTCTGCTCCCTAGCATCAGGTGATGGAAGGAGAGGAAATGGCCTGAAATTGTGCCAGGGGAGGGTTAGGTTGGAGATGAGGAAAGATTTCTTTGCTGCCAGAGTGGTCAGGGGCTGTCCCAGGCTGCCCAGGGAGGTGGTGGAGTCCCCATGGCTGGAGGTGTTCAAGGAGAGAAGTGGGGGTTGGTCTCTTCTCCCGAGGAACAAGTGGCAGGATGATAGGAAATGGCCTCAAGTTGCCCCAGGGGAGGCTCAGGTCGGATATCAGGAGGAATTTCTTCCCAGAAGGGGTTGTCAGGCTGCCCAGGGAGGTGGTGGAGTGCCCTGCCCTGGAGGTGTTTGTCATGTAGATGTGGTGCTGAGGGACGTGGTTTGGCTGAGGGCTTCCCAGTGTTCGTCTCATGATTGGACTTGAAGATCTTAAGGGCCTCTGCCAGTCTGGGCAGCTCTGTGACCCCGTGATTCTATAGTTCCCTGCTGCTCGCCTCAGGAGGGGCATCCGATGGCCAGGATGGCACCAGGGGATAACTCCAGCAGCCAGCAAGTGACTTCTGGTAGGAGCTTTGCAGAAAGAGCTGTGAAAAGCTGCTGCTGCCCAGCTGCCTCCCTGGGGAGCCACCCTCCTGGGAGCCGCAGCCAGCACTGGGGACAAGCCCTGGCACAGCTGCGGTGGCTGCTGCCAGCTGTCTGCCGTGCCCTGAGTGCGGCTGGCTGCCTGGCTGGGCACAAAGTGCCTGCACCTCCCCTCTCCACCCTCCCTCCAGCCTGCTGGGGGCCCCAAGGGAGAAGCAAGGGAGAAACCAGCAGCCCTTAGTTGGTTGCAAAAGGGAACCTGCCCAAAATGTCCTCCAGAAAGCCTCTGCCTGAGCTGGGGCTGCAGAGCTGGCTGGGGGCCCAGAGCTCAGGGGTGAACCCGAGAGGACAATAGCTGCTTTCTGAACCCAGCCCAGTGTCAGCCACCAGGCCTGGAGCTCAGACAGTTGCCTTGTGTGATGGAAAGAGTTATTGACACATCTGCCCCTGCCCCAGGCCAAACGGCTGCTCTGGCCACCGGGATGAGAGAAGGGGGTGGGCTGAGGGAGCTCCAGCAGCACCAGAGCCAAGCTGGCCTTCGGGGGGGCTTCTCACCCAGCTTCTTCCCTCATTGCACCCCTACCCCACCCCAGTGCCTGCCTGCAGAGCAGGCTGCAGGCTGTGGCGCAGCTTAAGGCTGCCCATCCCCACCACATCATTGCCAAACTGGGAGCAGGGGCTGGCACAGGAGGGTTGTGCTGCCCTGCTGCCAGACTTAGGCTGAGAGCTGGGCAGGGAGAAATGGAATGAAATTCATCAGGGACAGGGGCAGAGCCTTGCACCTGGGCAAGAACAACCCCAGGGATCAGCACAGGTTGGGGACTGAGCTGCTGGAGAGCAGTGAAGGGGAAAAGGACCTCTGGGGGTCCTGGTGGATGGGAGCTTGACCACGAGCCAGCAAAGTGTTCTTGTGGCCAGGAAGGCCAAGGGCATCCTGGGGTGGATTAGAAGGGCTGTGGGCAGTAGGCTGAGAGAGATTCTCCTTCCCCTCTGCTCTGCCCTGAGGCCACAGCTGGAATCTTGTGTCCAGCTCTGGGCCCCTCAGTTCAGGAAGGACCTCAGGGAGCTGCTTGAGAGAGTCCAGCACAGAGCCACAGAGATGATTCAGGGAGTGGAAGATCTTCCTTAGAGGAGAGGCTGAGGGAGCTGAGGGCTCTGTAGCTTGGAGAGGAGGAGCCTGAGAGATGACCTCATTGCTGGGGATAAAGATGTGCAGGGTGAGTGCCCAGAGGCTGGAGCCAGGCTCTGCTGGGGGATGCCCAAGGACAGCTCAAGGGGTAGTGGTGGAAGCTGAGGCAGAGGAAGTTCCATGGGAACAGGAGGAAAAGTTATTTCCCTGTGAGGGTGACAGAGCTGCCCAGGGGGGCTGTGGAGTCTCCCTCCCTGGAGATATTCAAGACCTGCCTGGATGTGTTCCTGTGTGACCTGCCCCAGGTGCTCCTGCTCTGCCAGGGGGGTTGGACTGGGTGATCTCTCAAGGTCCCTTCCAGCTCCTGGCAACCTGTGCTGATTCTGTACCTCTGCAGATGCAGCCACCAGGTCCCCCCCTTCTCCTTCCTGCAGCCAGCTGGCAGGACCTGGATGCCCATCTCACTGCAGCTGGGCAGCTCCAGGCTCCCCTGGGGTGCTGGAGGGGCCAGTTTGGGCCAGCAGGCTGTGGTGTTGGGTCAAGCTGGCTGTGCAGTGGCCATCTGCCTGCAGAAGGACCTCCAAGCCCACGCTGCTGCCTCCCTGGTGACACACTGGAGGTGTTTGCAGCCAGGCTGGATGTGGCTGTGAGCAACCTGCCCTGTGAGGTGTCCCTGCCCATGGCAGGGGGGTTGGAACTGGCTGAGCCTTGAGGTCCCTTCCAACCCTGACAATACTACACCAAGGTTCACCCCAGGACCCTTTGATGTGACCCCAGCTGAGTGGGGGTTGTGCTTTTGCCATCCTGAGCCACAGGACCCCAAGGAGCAGCAAAGGGGCTGAAGGGTGGCTGTGGCTCAGTAAGCATTCATGGAGGGGACAGAGGCTTGGACACCTTGAAGCAGGGGCTGGGAGGCTCCAGGGGAAGAAATGAGGACCCCAGCCATGCCACCTGGCTCTGTTCACAAGGCTTTGAGCCACCCTGCCCACAGCCCAGTCTTCAGAGTGGGCATGGAGCTGCCACAAGCTCAGCAGGGCTCCAGGCAACCTGAGGGTGTCCCGGGGGGGCAGGGGCTGCTCTGGATGACCCTCCCAACCCAACCCAGTTTGGGAGTCTGGGATTCCATCATTGGAGGATCCTAGGATTTCAGGATTCTGGGATTAAAGCATTTCAGGATTCCAGGATTCTGGGATTCCAGGATTCCATCATTCTAGGATTCCATCATTCTAAGATTCTGGGATTCCAGGATCCTAGTATCCTAGGATTTTCAGATTCCAGGATTCTGGGATTCCAGGATTCCATCATTCTAGGATTCCATAATTCTAAGATTCTGGGATTCCATGTTTCTAGGATTCCAAGATTCTAGGATTCCAGGATTTTAGGATTCCAGGATTCTGGGATTCCAGGATTCTGTGATTCTAGGATTCCATAATTCTAAGATTCTGGGATTCCAGGATTCTAAGATTCTGGGATTCTAGGCTTCCATGGTTTTAGGATTCCATGATTCTGAGATTCCAGGATTCTATGATTCTAGGATTCCATATTCTAAGATTCTAGATTCTAGGATTCTAGGATTCCAGGATTCTATTATTCTAGAATTCCAGGATTCTAAGGCTCTAGGATTCCATGATTCTGGGATTCTAGGTTTCTATGATTCTAGGATTCCATAATTCTAAGATTCTAATATTCTGGGATTCTAGGATTCCAGAATCCTAGGATCCTAGCATTTTCAGATTCCAGAAATCTAGGATTCCATAATTCTAAGATTCTGGGATTCTAGGAGTCCGTGGTTTTAGGATTCCAGGATTCCAAGATTCCAGGATTCCAGGATTCCAGAACCCTAGGATTCCAGGATTCTATGATTCTAGAATTCCATGATTCTAAGATTCCAGGATTCTGGGATTCCAGGGTTCTATGATTCTAGGATTCCATAATTCTAGGATTCTGGGATTCCATGTTTCTAGGATTCCAAGATTCTGGGATTCTAGGATTGCATGATTCCGGGATTCCATGATTCTAGGATTCCAGAATCCTAGGATTCCAGGAGCAAGAATCCTAGGATTCTTGTTCAACATCTTTGTGGGTGCCATGGACAGTGGCATTGAGTGCACCCTCAGCAAGTTTGCTGATGACACCAAGCTGTGTGGTGCAGCAGACACGCTGGAGGGAAGGGAGGCCATCCAGAGGGACCTTGACAGGCTGGAGAGGTGGGCACAAGCCAACCTCATGAAGTTCAACAAGACCAAGTGCAGGGTCCTGCATCTGGGTGGAGGCAATCCCAGGCACAAATCCAGGCTGGGCAGTGACTGGCTGGAAAGCAGCCCTGAGGAGAGAGACTTGGGGGTGCTGGTGGACAAAAGCTCAACATGAGCTCTCAGTGTGCACTTGCAGCCCACAGAGTCAATCAGATCCTGGGCTGCATCAGGAGAAGTGTGGCTAGCAGGTCGAGGGAGGTGATCCTCCCCCTCTACTCAGCTCTGGTGAGACCCCACCTGGAGTACTGCATCCAGTTCTGGAGCCCCTATTACAAGAGGGATCTGGAGGTGCTGGAAGGTGTCCAGAGAAGGGCCACGAGGATGATCAGAGGGCTGGAGCACCTCTCCTATGAGGACAGGCTGAAGGAGTTGGGGCTGTTCAGTCTGCAGAAGAGAAGGCTCTGAGGTGACCTCATTGTGGCCTTCCAGTATCTGAAGGGGGCCTACAGGAAGGCTGGGGAGGGACTTCTCAGGATCTCAGGTAGTGATAGGACTAGGGGGAATGGAATGAAGCTGGAGGTGGGGAGATTCAGGCTGGATGTGAGGAGGAAGTTCTTCACCATGAGAGTGGTGAAGCCCTGGAATGGGTTGTCCAGGGAGGTGGTTGAGGCCCCATCCCTGGGGGTGTTTAAGAGCAGGCTGGATGAGGCTCTGTCCAGTCTGATCTAGTGTGGGGTGTCCCTGCCCATGGCAGGGGGGTTGGAACTAGATGATCCTTGTGGTCCCTTCCAACCCTGACTGATACTATGATACTACTATGGTTCCATAATTCTAAGATTCCAGGATTCCAGGAGTCTATGATTCTGGAATTCCGTGATTCTGATATTAAAGACTTCCAGGATTCTAGGATTCCAGAATCCTAGGATCCTAGGATTTTCAGATTCCAGGATTCTATGATCCCAGGATTCCAGGATCCTATGATCCCAGGACCGCAGGATTCTGTGTTTCCAGGTCTCTCTGCTTCCAGGCCTGCGGGACTCCAGGATTCCACGCTCCCACGCCGCAGGGAGCTGCCGCTGCTGGCGGGCTGCCGGCGGATCCCTGCTTACCCTGAAGCTGCCCACTCCCTCCGGCCCCTTTCTCCCCAGCGCCCCGGGACAGCGGGCGGCTCCCGGGGCCCCAGCCCGGGCGGGCGGGCGGCGGCGCTGCCGCGGGGCTGGGCTGACGGGGAGGCACCGGGAGCCGGCGCTGCCGCCGTGTCCACCCCATTTGTCTGTAATTAAAAGTTGTATGTAGAGATTTCCTGCGACACGTCCCGGGAGCCCAGCTGCAGACAGGCGCCCGCCGCCGAAAGCAGGAGCCGCTAATGAGCGCCGCTGCATATTAATTACCTTGTTTACAGGCAGGCAACAGCCGCCGGAGCTGGGGTGCGGGCAGGGCCGGCGGCTTCTCGGCTTCCTTCGCTTTCTGCCCTCTCCTCCTCCCGCCCTCCCAGCAGCTTTGCGGCCTGCCGAGCTCCCCAGGAGGCAGCTGCGGGAGGCTTTGGCCAGGTTCAGAGCGCTCCCGGTGACCCCCGCCCATCCCACCTTGAGGTGAGCATTTCACTGCCTTGTGCCATAAGGTGAGCACCTCCCTGCCCTGCCACCTTGAGGTGAGCATCTCACTGCCCTGCCACCTTGGGGTGAGCATCTCCCTGCCATGCCATGGGGTGAACACCTCCCCACCCATCCCACCTTGGGCTGAGCATTTCACTGCCTTGTGCCACAAGGTGAGCACCTCCCTGCCCTGCCACCTTGAGGTGAGCACTGCCCTGCCACCTTGGGGTGAACATCTCCCTGCCATGCCATGGGGTGCGCATCTCCCTGCCCATGCCATGGGGTGAGGATCTCCCTGCCCATGCCATGGGATGAGGATCTCCCTGCCATGCCATGGGGTGAGCATCTCCCTGCCCATGCCATGGGGTGAGGATCTCCCTGCCCATGCCATGGGGTGAGCATCTCCCTGCCATGCCATGGGGTGAGCATCTCCCTGCCCATGCCGTGGGGTGAGGATCTCCCTGCCCATGCCGTGGGATGAGGATCTCCCTGCCCATGCCATGGGGTGAGCATCTCACAGCCATGCCATGGGGTGAGCACCTCCCTGCCCATGCCATGGGGTGAGCACCTCCCTGCCCCTGCCAGGGGGTGAGGGTGTCCCTTCCATGCCAGTAGGGCGGCACACACGTGGGCCTGACATGTGCCGCTCACCATCATCGCCCAGCCCCATCCCAGCTCCTCCTGCTAGAACATGTCCCAGGAGACCAGGCTTGGCTGAATGATTGATGTGAGCACTGACAGGTTGCCTGAGCTGGGCACTGTGGAAATGTTTCCTCTGCCAGCTTCCTCCAGGGACAAGGCAGTGCCGGCACCGGCAGCCGCGGGAGCAGCCCGGGCAGGGCTTTGCTCTGCAAAGGCAGAGCTGGTGTGGAGGGAAAGCTGAGCCCGGGATCCTCGGGGACCTGGACCCCGGGTCCCCGAGGCAGCAGCTGGACCAAAGCAGCATCGGCGACGTCGTTTCCCCTTGTTCCCTGTCGCGCCTGGGGCAACTTCTGGCAGCGTGGTCCCCAGCCACACATGCCTGAGCAAGCCCGGCAAGGGAAGGGGCCGCAGCTGCCTCCAGTGGAGGGGAAACCACAGCAGCAGTGGGGAGCTGGGGCTGGGTCAGCTCATGCTGGGTTGCTGAGGAGTCACAGCCGTGAAGAGGGAAAGGAAAGGGGCTGCAGGACCCCAGCCTGCACAGGGTGACAGCAGCAGCTCCCCTCTGCAGCTCTGTTTAACCCTGCACTGATCCAAGCACCTCTGGGACCCCACACCTCTGCTGCTCATGCTCCAGCAGCCTGCCTGCAGTCCTCATCTCCTTCCTTTGCCATCTGTGGCTGTCTGGATGAGAAGAACCCTTGGGAATGCACCATGGGGTGAGCTTGGAGGAGCTGATCCAAGGGAGCGTTCCTCCTGCATGCTTACAGCTGATCACAGACGTCAGGGGTTGGAAGGGACCCAAAGAGATCATCAAGTCCAACCCCCCTGCCAGAGCAGGACCATAGAGTCCAGCACAGGTCACTCAGGAACACATCCAGACAGGGCTGGAAAGGCTCCAGAGAAGGAGACTCCACAACCCCTCTGAGCAGCCTGCTCCAGTGTTCTGTGAGCCTCACAGTGAAGAAGTTCCTCCTTGTGTTGAGGTGGAACCTCCTGTGCTGGAGTTTACATCCATTGCTCCTTGTCCCATCACAGGGAGCAAGTGAGCAGAGCCTGTCCCCTCCCTCCTGACCCCCAGCCCTCAGGTATTTATAAACATTGATTAAATCCCCTCTCAGTCTTCTCATCTCCAGACTAACCACCTCCAGGTCCCTCAGCCTCTCCTCACCAGGCAGTGCTCCAGGTCCCTTGAGCATCTCTGTGGCCTTCCCTTGGACCCTCTCCAGCAGATCCCTGTCCCTCTTGACCTGGGGACCCAGAACTGGATGCAGTACTCAAGATGAGGTCTCCCCAGGGGAGTAGAGGGGCAGGAGAACCTCCCTGGCTCTGTTGGACACACTCCTCTGTATGCAGCCCAGGACCCCAGTGGCCTTCTTGGCCACCAGGGCACATTGCTGTCCCATGCAGAACTTGTCCACCAGCACTCCCAGGTCCTTCTCCCCAGGGCTGCTCTCCAGCAGATCACCTCCCAGCCTGTCCTGCTGCAGTTTATTCTTCCTGCCCAGCTGCAGGGCTCTGCACTCATCCTGGTTGAGCCTCAGTAGGATCCTCTGTGCCAGCTCTCAGCCTGTCCAAGTTTCCCTGGATGAGCCACACAGCCTTCAGGTGTCTCAACCAAGCCTCCCAGTTTGGTGTCATCAGCAAACTTGCTGAGCAGACTCTGTCTGTCTGTCCCCTCATCAATGTCATTGATGGAGATGTTGAACAGGACCAGTCCCAGCACTGATCCCTGAGGGACTCCACTGGTCACAGCTCTCCAGCTGGACTTGGCACCACTGACCTCCACTCTTTGCACTCTATCTTGTAACCAGTTCCTGATCCACCTCACTGTCTGCACTTCCATCCCACACCTCCTGAGCTTGCTGACGGATCATCTGGCACCACCCAGAGGCTGCTCCACCCTGCTCTGCACTCCAGGGCCCCATGAAGAAGCCCCTCCTGGCCACCACCGCTGCTTCTCCAGTCAGTCATTCCACGTAGCTGGGTGAGGAGCACGTTGGCATCCCTGGCATGGCCTCTCCCAGCTCCTCCCCATCAGCTGCAGGGCTGCTTGGGCAGAGGTGTGCTGGGGCTGGGCAGGTCTGCCTGGCTGAAGAGGCACTGGGGGCTGCTCTGGGGCAAGCAGGGGGGTGTAGGAAGGAGGCTTGAGGTCGTTGTTGATGCTCTTCAGATACTGAGGAGCATGGGAGGCCCCTAGAAAAGATCTGGGGGGAGAAAAGGGTTGAGGTTCACTAGAGTCTGGGAGTAGCAGAGGGAGCCTCTGGGATGTGCCCCAACCTCCCGGTGCCCTCTGTGCCTGGTGTGAGGCACGGTGACCTGCTGCGCTTGGCACCTAGGTGTCCCTGCTGGGCATGCATTACCATCTGGGTGAGGGGTGCCCTCCTCCAGGCAGGTCCCCAGAGGCCACCACTCCTCAGCCAAAACGCCAGCAGGTGCCAGGTGCTGCCCACACTCCCCCACGTGCCTGGCTGGTGTGCAAAGCAGAGGCAGCTGTGGCACTTCAGGGCACGGTCTGGTGGCCACGGAGGTCTTGGCTGGAAGGTTGGGCCTGATGCTCTCAGAGGTCTGTGCCACCCTCAACGATCCCAATTCCCTGCCCCCCACCTCCGCGACCGGCTGGGGGTTAGCCGGAGAGAAGCGGAGCAGCTCCCGGCCGCGCCGTGTGGGGGTGCCTGGCCTTGCCCACCTGCACCCCACTGAGCCGTGCCCACAGCCCCCCTCCCCACCTCCCCCCAGCACCCCGGCGAGGCGGGCTGGGGCTGGAGCTGCCAATCGGGAGCGTTTCAAATGTTAATGCCGACGTTTCAGCTCTGTAGTGGAAACTAATTAAAGCTGTTATTGTTAACTGGCTGGAATTGCCCAGGTGTGAATCATTATCCTCATTAAAATAATCAGGCAGCCGAGGATGTGACAGGAGAGCAGATGGATGAGGAGCAGTCTCGCAGCCCAGCTCCCCGCCGTGGGGAGCACCCCGCGCCCCCCAGGGAGCAGGGACAGCCCTAGCCCTGCCCCGAGGTGGGAGCAGAGGGGCACAGAAGGGTAGGGGTTGGAAGGGACCTCCAGAGATCAGTTCAGTTCTGGAACCTCTGTGCCAGGAGGGAGCTGGAGGTGCTGGAAGGTGTCCAAAGAAGGATGAGCAGAGGGCTGGAGCTGCTCTGCTCTGGAGACAGCCTGAGAGAGTTGGGGTTGTGCAGGCTGGAGAGGAGAAGGCTCCAGGGAGACCTTCTTGTGGCCTTGCAGGATCTGCAGGGGGCTCCAAGCAAGCTGGGGAGGGACTTTGTAGGGTGTCAGGGAGTGATAGGACTGGGGGGGATGGATCCAAGCTAGAGGAGGGGAGATTTAGATTAGACATTAGGAAGTTGTTCCCCATGAGGGTGGTGAGAGCCTGGCACAGGTTGCCCAGGGAGGTGGTGGCAGCCTCCTGCCTGGAGGTGTTTGCAGCCAGGCTGGCTGTGGCTGTGAGCAACCTGCTGTGGTGTGAGGTGTCCCTGCCCATGGCAGGGGGTTTGGGACTGGCTGAGCCTTGAGGTCCCTTCCAGCCCTGGCACTTCTGTGATTCTGTCTCAGGCTGGAGCCTGCTCAGCAGCACTTTAGGGACAACTGGGAAGAGAAAGAGGGAAGGTTGATGTTGCTCTTGTGGCAGATGCAGGAGGAGAAGGTTTGAGCCAAAAGCTGCTGAGAAAATTGCTCCCAACCTCTGGAGAGCAGAGCTGGATGTGGCTGTGAGCAACCTGCTCTAGTGGCAGGGGGGTTGGGACTGGCTGAGCCTTGAGGTCCCTTCCAACCCTGACACTTCTGTGATTCTCTGGGGTCCAACCCCCTTGCCAGAGCAGGGTCACCCAGGGCAGGTCACACAGGAACATGTCCAGGTTGGCTTTGGAAGTCTCCAGAGAAGGAGACTCCACAATCTCTGGGCAGCCTTCTGCAGGGCCCCAGCACCCTCACACCTAACAAGTTTGCAGGGATGGTTCCCTACATCAGTGTGAGCTTGCAGCCCAGGAGGCAAATCACAGCCTGGGCTGCATCCAAAGCAGTGCTGCCAGCAGAGCCAGGGAGGTGATTCTGACACTTGGCTCTGCTCTGGGGAGACCTCACCTGGAGCACTGCATCCAGCTCTCAGCCCTCAGCACAGGAAGGACCTGGACCTGATGGAGAGGGTCCAGAGGAGGCCATGAAAATGCTCAGGGGGTTGGAGCAGCTCTGCTATGGGCCAGGCTGAGGGAGCTGGGGATGTTCAGCCTGGAGAAGAGAAGGCTGCAGGGAGACCTTAGAGCAGCTTCCAGTACCTGAAGGGGGCTACAGGAGAGCTGGGGAGGGACTTGTGACAAGGGCTGGGAGTGCCAGGATGAGAGGGAATGGTTTGAAATGAGAGCAGAGCAGATTGAGATTGGATGTGAGGAACAAGTTCTGCAGCAGGAGGGTGGTGGAACACTGGAACAGGTTGCCCAGGGAGGTGGCTGAGGACCCATCCCTGGAGATACTGAAGGTGAGGCTGGACAGGGCTCTGGGCAACCTGATCTGGTGGAGGAGGTTGGACTGGATGAGCTTTGGAGGTCCCTTCCAACCCAAACCATTCTATGACCCAGAGAACATCCTCTGAGTGGGAGGTGCCCCATGGAAAGTGCCCCACACATAATGTGTGGGGTCCTGAGGACTGTGGGGTGCTGGGATTTGTGGGGTGCTGGGGGCTGTGGGGTGCTGGGGGCTGTGGGGTGCTGGGGGCTGTGGGGTGCTGGGATTTGTGGGGTGCTGGGATTTGTGGGGTGCTGGGGGTTGTGTGGTGCTGGGATTTGTGGGGTGCTGGGGGCTGTGGGGTGCTGGGATTTGTGGGGTGCTGGGATTTGTGGGGTGCTGGGGGCTGTGGGGTGCTGGGGGTTATGTGGTGCTGGGATTTGTGGGGTGCTGGGGTTTGTGGTGCTGGGATTTGTGGGGTGCTGGGATTTGTGGGGTGCTGGGGGCTGTGGGGTGCTGGGATTTGTGGGGTGCTGGGATTTGTGGGGTGCTGGGAGCTGTGGGGTACTGGGATTTGTGGGAGCAGGAGCAGCATTGGGGAGAGGCTGCAGGACAGGATGAGGTCACCAAGCCTCTTGGCATCTCTCCTGCTGCCACCTGAGGCAGCCTGCAGGTGTTCAGAGGAACAGGAGTGGATGTGGCACTTCAGCACATGGTGTAGGGGTGATGGAGGTGCTGCCTAGGACTTGATGATCTTAGAAGTCTCTTCCAACCCTGATGGTTCTGTGATTCCTCACCCTGCTGCTCCATGCCCACTCCTGTGTGGCATGTGCCAGAGCACAGGGGTGGTCTCCTGGCTGCTCCTGGGAGCCCTGAGCAACCTGATCTAGTTGAAGATGTCCCTGCTGACTGCAGGGGGGTTGGACACAATGACCTTCAAGGGTCCCTTCCCACCTGGAGCATTCTGTCATTCCATCACTCTATGCCTGGATCCAGGGAGGTCTCATCCCTGTCTGGTGCACCAGGAACAGAGCCATGAAACTGTTCAGGTTGGAAGACACCTTCGAGGTCACCTAGTCCAAGCCTGAGCCCAGCACTGCCAGGGCACCACCAGACCACAGCCCTCAGCACCACAGCTCTGAGACCCCTCCTTGGCAGGCCTTGGCAACCCTCAAGGAGAAGAAATTGTTCCTCATGGCCAACATAAACCTCCCCTGGGGCAAACTGAGGCTGTTTCCTTTTATCACTTGTTGGCTGGGAGAAGAGAGCACCCGGCTCCAGCCACCTCTCAGGGAGCTGTAGGGAGCAGTGAGGTCTCCCTCAGCCTCCTCTTCTCCAGCAGTGAGGTCTCCTCTCAGCCTCCTCTTCTCCAGCAGTGAGGTCTCCTTCAGCCTCCTCTTCTCCAGCAGTGAGGTCTCCTTCAGCCTCCTCTTCTCCAGCAGTGAGGTCTCCTTCAGCCTCCTCTTCTCCAGCAGTGAGGTCCCCTCTCAGCCTCCTCTTCTCCAGCAGTGAGGTCCCCTCTCAGCCTCTTCTCCAGCAGTGAGGTCCCCTCTCAGCCTCCTCTTCTCCAGTAGTGAGGTCCCCTCTCAGCCTCCTCTTCTCCAGCAGTGAGGTCCCCTCTCAGCCTCCTCTTCTCCAGTAGTGAGGTCCCCTCTCAGCCTCCTCTTCTCCAGCAGTGAGGTCCCCTCTCAGCCTCCTCTTCTCCAGCAGTGAGGTCCCCTCTCAGCCTCCTCTTCTCCAGCAGTGAGGTCTCCTCTCAGCCTCCTCTTCTCTAGCCTCAACCCCTCCAGGTCCCTCAGCTGCCCCTCCCCAGCGCTGTTCTCTGGAGATTGCATCCCAGCACAGCCTGCTCCAGCCCGGAAAGGGGAGTGGGTGCTGGGTGCCGCTGAGCCCTGGGTGCCCCCCCCCCCGGGAAGGGGAATGGGTGCTGGGTGCCGCGGAGCCCTGGGTGCCCGCCCCGGGAAGGGGAGTGGGTGCTGGGTGCCGCGGAGCCCTGGGTGCTGCGGGGCCCTGCCTGCCCCCTCCCGGGAAGGGGAGTGGGTGCTGGGTGCCACGGAGCCCTGGGTGCCCGCCCCGGGAAGGGGAGTGGATGCTGGGTGCCGCGGAGCCCTGGGTGCCCGCCCCGGGAAGGGGAGTGGGTGCTGGGTGCCGCGGAGCCCTGCCTGCCCCCCCGGCAGAGCCGGGAAGCAGCTCGCAGCTGCTGCCGCAGCCCCGCCGGAGCCATCGGCCCTGCGCAGCGCCCGGGGCTGCCGGTGTCCAGGCTGCACCCTGCCCGCTGCAGCTGGCCCGGCCCCGCAGCCTGTCTGCAGGGAACAAGGGCCCTTTGCTGGGGGATGAATGGGCTCAGTGTGCGCAGCCCCCCAGCCGGAGCCCGCGGCCGCGGAGCTGCGGGGCGGCGGGGTCAGGGCTGCCCCGCGGGCGGGGCGCGGAGGGGCAGCTATTCAGGGAAGGAGCTCGGCCCCCGCCGCCCTCAAGGTCGCCTTTGTGCCACGGATCCCAGAGCGGGGGCTGCCCCGGGGACGTCGGGGACATCAAACGCGGGAATGGTGGCACACGGCCAGCGCCAGGGCTCCTCACCCCCAGCCGCTCCCCTCTGCGGCTGCTGCTCCTCCTCTGCCTCTTACCCTCTGCACGGGCAGCCCTGCAGCTGCTCCTTCCTGCCTGGCCTGTGCATCCTTCCCTGCCTGGCCTGTGCATCCTTCCCTGCCCATCCTGTGCATCCTCACCTTGCTGATCTCTCCTCATGTCCCTTTGGTTTCCCCCTTCCCTTCCCTTCCCTTCTCAGGGATCCTGCCCTGCTCCTGTAGGAGTGACAGCCTCACCCCCTCTCCCCTATGGCATCCAGACCTCTCCAGGCCTGAGGGATCAGCTGCACCTGGGCACTGCGGGGGATGAGTGCAGGTTTCACGCTCTTGATCCTTCCCTGCCTGGCCTGTGCATCCTCATCCTGCCCAGTCCATGCATCCTTCCCTGCCCACCTCATGCATCCTCCCCCTGCTGTTCTCTCCTCATGCCCCTTTGGTTTCCCTTCCCTTCCCTTCCCTTCCCTTCCCTTCCCCTTCCCTTCCCTTCCCCCTTCCCTTCCCTTCCCTTCCCTTCCCTTCCCTTCCCTTCCCTTCCCTTCCCTTCCCTTCCCTTCCCTTCCCTTCCCTTCCCTTCCAGCTAATGGCTGAGGGGCTCTGCACCCCTGAACCGCCTAGGACACCTCCTACCCCCAGCCACACTTCAGCAGTGGTTCTGAGGCAGCACCAGGAGGGAGTGGGCAGCCCAAGGAAGCCTCACAGATGGCTATGAAGGACCAACAGAGAAGGCAGAAGGCTGGCAGGACTGAATCAAAAGCAGATCAAGAGCTGGAGGCTTTGCAAGCCCAGCTGAGATTGCATCTAGGAGGAAAACTGGAAGCTTCCCAGGAAAGCCTGGGGAAGCAACTTGCAGTCAGGAGGGAGATCTCTGCTGGAGCAGAAGCCACCAGGAAGCAGCCTGAGCAGCTGGTCTGCAGCTCTCCCTCTTGGGCCAGGCTGGGGACGCAGAACCAGCAGCCAGGATGCTGTTGGCTCAGCTGCTGGAGGACAGCAGACAGCAGAGGACTCATCAGAGACTTCTGAAGAGCTCCCAGAAAGGGAACAAGCTGGAGGCCTTCAGGAGCTAAAGTGACAAATGGCCTCCTTGTGCTGCAGTCTGCTCCAGGAGCAGGATCAGAGGCTGGATCACTCTGCTGGAACACAGAAACAGGGCTCCAAGTCTCTCCTGCTCACCTCAGGACCCAGAGGAGAGCAGGCAGTGGGGGCCATGGACCTCCCCCCATCAGAGGCTGCTCAGCACCTGGCAGAAGTCCTGGTGCCTGCTTTGGGACAGGCATGGGGGGAGAAGGGCAGAGCTCACCCCAGACACATATAGGGTAACACCACCTGGGTGGCAGGAGAAAAATCTCCTCCTGGACACACAAGGAACAAGTTCTGCACCAGGAGGCTGCTGGAACACTGCAACAGGTTGCCCAGGGAGGTGGCTGAGGCTCCATCCCTGGAGCTATTCAAGGTGAGGCTGGAGAGGGCTGTGGGCAACCTGCTCTGATGGAGGATGTCCCTGCTGAGTGCAGAGGGTTGGACTTGATGAGCTTTGGAGGTCCCTTCCAGCCCAGACCATTCTATGATTCATTGCAAGGACTCCCAGCATGAACTGGCAGTGGACCAAAGCCTGGATGCTGAGCTAGGCTGGGACTGGCAAATGAAAATGAGAGAAAGGAGGCCAAAAGTACCCCAGAGATGCTGAGCTGAGCCCTGAGGCTGCAGATCTGTGGTGGGAAGGGCAGCCTGAAGACAGAGAAGAGGGCTAGCAGAGGGGAAAGGTTGAGCCTGAGCTGGTTCTAGGAGCTCTCAAGCAATTAAAAGAGGAGATAAATGTAGTTCTGGGGAAGAGGAAATCGGCACTAATGGGCAAGCAGGAGGGGGCAGGGGAGCAGGCTGCTGGGCACTGCAGGACTGGCTGCAGAGCAGAAGGGCTGCCAGAAATAGCAGGGCACCAGGGAGGACTCTGCTGCCAATGAAACCTCTGCTCCCCAGCTGGCAGCCAGCAGGGCCACCAGCACCTGACCTGTGCCAGCCATGGTGTGGCCAGCAGGGCAGGGCAGGGGCTGTACCCCCCTGCCCAGCACTGGGGAGGTGGTTCCTCCAACACTGTGTTCAGGGTTGGGCTCCTCACTCCCAGAAGGGCATTGAGGGGCTGGAGGGTGTGCAGAGAAGGGGCAATGAAGCTGGGGAAGGGTCTTCAAGCCTGGGGAAGAGCAGCTGAGGGACCTGAGGGGGGTCCAGTGTGAAGAGGAGGCTGAGGGAGACCTCATTGCTCTCTGCAGCTCCCTGAGAGGAGAACGAAGCCAGGTGGGGGTTGGAGTCTGCTCCCAAGGAACAAGTGGCAGGGTGAGAGGAAATAGCCTCAGGTTGCCCCAGGGGAGGTTTAGGTTGGGCCATGAGGAACAATTCTTCCCCTGGAGGATTGTAAAGGCCTGGCCCAGGCTGCCCAGGGCAGTGGTGAAGTCTCCATCCCTGGAGGGGTGTCCAAGGTGTGGTGCTGAGGGTGTGGTGGTGCCCTGGCAGTGCTGGGCTCAGGCTTGGACTGGGTGATCTGAAAGCTCTCTTCTAAGCAAAATGCTTCCATGAGTCTAAGACACCAACCAGGGCTGTGCCCACTGCTGGTGCCCAGCTGGAGGGCAGTGAGGGGAGGCCAGAAGCTAAGTGTGCCCTGGCTTCACTCAGCCCTGCTCTCAGCTGATGGGATGAGAGCAAGATGCTAAGAGGCCCTCCCCCACCCTGCTGAGGCTGCTGAGCAGGGAGCTGGCCTGCAGCAGCTCCAGAGCCCCAGAGCAGAGGGAGCCAGGCCCAAGCTGGGGAGGTGCCTCTCTGGGAGCCTGGCAGGATAATGAGGGAGCTAATTGCTTTGGATTGCACTGCACCAAGCCAGCAGAGTGCCAGCAGCTGGGGCAGCCCGGGGCAGCCCAGGGACAGTGGGAGCTGGAAGCCTTTGAAGCTGCAGCCCCAGGGACCAGCAGCCTGCAGGGAAGCTCTCAGCAGCCAGCTCAAGCCTGTGCAGCACCACAGAGTGGTAGGGGCTGGAAGGGCCCTCTGCAGCTCACCCAGGCCAAGGCAGGGGCAGCTAGAGCAGGGCATACAGGGACACAGCCAGGGGGGGCTGGAATCTCTCCAGAGGTGGAGACTCCACCACCTCCCTGGGCAGCCTGCTCCAGGCCTCCAGCACCCTCACACCAAACAACTTTCTCCTCCTGCTCTCCACATGGAACCTCCTGGCTGCCAGTCTGTGCCCACTGCCCCTTGTGCTGTCCCTGGGCACCACTGAGCAGAGTCTGGCCCCAGCCTCTTGCCCCCCACAGCTCCTTTCTCTCTTGCTGAGCATTGCTCAGCTCCCCTCTGGGGCTGCTCTTCTGCAGGCTCAGCACCCCAGGGCTCTCAGCCTTTGCCTTTCACAGAGCTGCTCCAGGCCCCTCAGCATCTCTGTAGCCTCCTCTGAACTCTCTTCAGCAGTTCCCTGTCCCTCTTGACCTGGGGAGCCCAGACCTGGCCCCAGGACTCCAGATGTGGTTTCTCCAGGGCAAAGTAGAAGGGAAGGACTCTTCCAACTTAGATGATTCACTTAAGGAAGTTTCCTCCTCCTGTTCAGATGAACTTCTGATGGTGCAGTCTGTGCCCACTGCCCCTTGGGCTGCCGCTGGGCACCAGAGAGCACAGCCTGCTCCCATCCTCCTGCCACCCACCCTTGAGGTATTGATCAGCACTGCTGAGATCCCCTCTGGGGCTGCTCTTCTGCAGGCTCAGCACCCCCAGGGCTCTCAGCCTTTGCTGCTCACAACGCTGCTCCAGTCCCACCAGGAGCCATTCTCCTCCTGTGCAAGCCACAGCAGCAGCAGCTCCAGGACAAACCCCAGCTGATGAGTCCTTAACAGGCACTGCAGCTATTTTCAGCTGATCCAGGAGGAAGCATTCAGCAGAATTCCTGCTACAGGAGGAAAAACAAACAACCAACAAACCCCCAACCCAGCATCCAGCTGCTTTGTGTTGAAGAGGCAGGAAATAGACACTCGTGGGCTGCACACATCTGAAGGGCCTCTTGGGCTGCTGCCCAGGGCTCCTGCTTCCCCTCTGCCTTTGCCTGGGGATGGCCTGGCTTGGGTTGCTCTGCCTGAGCTGGGGGGGAAGTGGGTTTCCTGGGTCACCCACAGACAGCTCCTCCCCAAGGGCAACAAAGCTGGGGAGGGGGCTGCAGCACAGCCCTGTGTGGAGAGGCTGAGGGAGCTGGGGTTGCTTAGCCTGGAGAAGAGGAGGCTCAGGGGTGACCTTCTTGCTCTCTACAGCTCCCTGAAGGGAGGTTGCAGCCAGGTGGGGGTTGGTCTCTTCTCTCAGGCAAGCAGAACAAGAGGACACCGTCTCAAGCTGCACCAGGGGAAGTTTAGGCTGGAGGTGAGGAGGAAGTTCTTCCCAGAGAGAGAGTTGTTGGCCATTGGAATGTGCTGCCCAGGGAGGTGGTGGAGTCCCCATCCCTGGAGGTGTTCAGAAAAGGCTTGGATGTGGCACTTGGGGCCATGGTTTGGTTGTCAGGAAGTATCATAGTATCATAGTATCAGTCAGGGTTGGAAGGGACCACAAGGATCATGTAGTTCCAAGGCCCCTGCCATGGGCAGGGACACCCCACACTAGATCAGGCTGGACAGAGAGGTGTTAGGTGATAGGTTGGACTTGATGATCCCTGAGGTCTTCCCCTCCCTGCTTGATCCTGTGGTTCTGTGCTGGTGGGCATCCCCAGCAAAGCTTTGTGGCTCAGTTACCACTTTGATGAGCCACAACCATCATGCTGGTAACCCCAGCAGCTGCTCTGCAGGTCCCCCCTTTGCTGGGGGTTGGTATTGAGCCTGGCTCAGCTCTGCACCGTGGCAGAGCTTCGTGTGAGGTCACTGGTCACTGGGGGTGGCCCTGTGCTGGACAAGCTGTGTTTCACCAGGGGCTGCTGAGCAGCAGCTCAGGGGGCTGGGCTTGCTCAGCCTGGAGGAGAGGAGGCTGAGGGAGACCTCATTGCTCTCTGCAGCTCCCTGAGAGGGGGTTGGAGCCAGGTGGGGGTTGGGCTCTTCCCTCAAGGAACAAGAGGAGACAGCCTCAAGCTGCACCAGGGGAGGTTTAGGTTGGCCATGAGGAACAATTTGTTCCCCTTGAGGGTTCTCAAGGCCTGGCCCAGGCTGCCCAGGGTGGTGGTGGAGTCCCCAGCCCTGGAGGGGTTTCAGAGCTGTGGTGCTGAGGGCCATGGCTTGGCCCCAGGTTTGGCAGAGCTGGAGAATGGTTGGACCTGAAGATCTTTTCCAACCAAACCGATTCTGTGCTTCTGGGATCCCTTCCCCATGCCTGGCTTGCCCCCACGGGCTGGGTTCTTTGCCAAGGCCATGGTCTACTGCAGGCTGGATGGCTGCAGAGGGCTTGGCATGACCCTGGCCATGCTCAGACCTCCCCCAGCACCTCTGCAGCCACCTGCACCATGCCTCTGTGCCTGCATGGAGCATTGGGGTGGGCATGGGGTGGGGCATCGCTCTGGGGGCACAGCCTGGGCAGCAGCAGCAGCAGCTCAGGCTCCTGCTCTATGCCCCAGGAGGGCTCAGGGGTGGGGGGAGGAGGGTTGCTTTGGGGACCTTTTCAGTCCTATGACACAACCAGAGGAGAGCCCCAACCAGAGGAGAGCTCCAACCAGAGGAGAGTGCTACACCAGCCCCACAGCAGGGGCCCGGTGCCTTGGGAGAAACAAGGGGCCAGGACTAAAACTGCTCCCAGCTTTGCATGCAGGCTCAGGCAGCAAAGCCAGAGGCTGGTGGTGTGGCAGCAGGCAGAGCTGGGGGAGGGATTTTCCATCAGACATGGGCAGCAGGGGAGCGTGAGCTGCTCTGAGGAGCTTCCCCTGCTGCAAGGGTGGGTGGCTGAGGCTGACAGAGCTCCAGCAGCAAGGCTGGGGTGGAGAGAAGGGGATGGATGAGTCACTCTGTCTGTGGAGAGCTGGAGCTCAGGCTCACCCCGGCTCCCACCACTAATTAATGCCAACAGTGAGCACAAACACAGCCCTGATGCCCACTAATGGGGCAGGCTGAAGCGTGGAGCCTGCACCAGCCAGCTCCTGTGTGCAAGCCCCCAGCCTACACTTGAGGCTGCTAATTTATTCCCCTTCCTGCTGCTCAGCCTGCAGACAAGCCCCAGCAGGCATGGGGAGGCCCAGCAGCCACCTCCAGAGCTGCCCATGCCCAGCCTTCACTCTCCTGGGCACCCTGAGTAGAGCAGCAGCAATGCCAGGAGAGCCTGGGAAGAAAGGGCAGGGGAAGAGGGGAGAGCATGAGAAGGGAGGAGGGCTGGGGACAACCTCCTGAGGGTCAACAAGGCAAAGAGCAAGGTCCTGCAGCTGGGTTGGGGCAATCCTTGATAGCAATCCAGGAGAGCAGCCCTGCAGGGAAGGACTTGGGGGTGCTCTGGGGGGAGGAGCTGGGCAGGAGCCAACAGTGGGCACTGGCAGCACAGAAGGCCAAGGGCAGCCTGGGCTGCATCCAAAGCAGTGTGGCCAGAGCTGGAGAGAGGGATCCTGCCCCTCTGCTCTGCTCTGTGAGACCTCACCTGCAGGGCTGGGTCCTGATATGGGACCCCCAACACCTGGAGCTGATGGAGAGGGTCCAGAGGAGGCCACAAAGATGCTCAGAGGGCTGGAGAACCTCTGCTGTGGGGACAGGCTGGGAGGGTTGGGGCTGTTCAGCCTGGAGAAGAGAAGGCTCCAGGGAGACCTGAGAGCAGCCTTCCAGTACCTGAAGGGAGCTCCAGGAGAGCTGGGGAGGGACTGCTCAGGAGGGGCTGTGGGGATAGGGTGAGCAGCAATGGTTAGAAACTGGAGCAGGGGAGGTTGAGGTTGGGCATCAGGAGGAAGTTCTGCACCATGAGGGTGGTGAGACACTGGCACAGGCTGCCCAGGGAGGGGGTTGAGTTCCCACCCCTGCAGACATTCAAGATCAGCCTGGATGTGTCCCTGGGCAGCCTGCTCTGGTTGGAGCTGTCCCTGCTGCCTGGAGGGGGGTTGGACAAGATGCCCCTTGAGGGTCCCTTCCTACCCAATGCACTCTATGAAGGTGTTCAGTCTGGAGAAGAGGAGGCTAAGAGGAGACCTCATTGCTCTCAACAGCTGCCTGAAGGTTCCATGTGAAGAGGAGGAGAAAGTTGCTTGGTGTGAGGGTGCTGGAGGCCTGGAGCAGGCTGCCCAGAGAGGCTGTGGAGTCTCCTTGTGTGGAGAGCTTCCAACCCTCCCTGGGCATTGTGCTGCTGGCCATTGTGCTGTGGGTGCCCTGCTGGGGCTGGGGGCTGGGCTGGGTGAGCTCCAGAGGTCCCTTCCATCCATGCTGTGATTCTGTGAAGCAGCTGAAGCTCCAGAGCAGAAGAGAGCCACGGCAAACGTCTCTCAGGTCTCCTCTGTGAGCCAGGTGGTGATTTACAGCCACACAGCAGCTCTGCCCAGGCAGTGAGGTCACCCACACGGGGAGCACCCATGGGATACACAAGGTGGTCACAGCATGGGGGTATCCCCCCCACCCTCAGCCCAACTTGGTCCCCTCCACTCATGAACCCACCCCCTGCACCTCAAAGTGCTGGCAGCTGCCCCACCCCAGGCTTTGGAGGGCAGAGGTTCTGCTCACTGCTGTGCCACTGCCTCCTCGGTGCTGTGGGTGCCCTTCTGGGGTGGGGGGCTTGGGCTGGGTGATCCCCAGAGGTCCCCTTCCCACCCCCACCCCCCCACGCTGGGACTGTGGGATTCTGTGCGTGCAGGGGCAAGGACAGGGTGCCCCAGCACCCCCTTCCCTCCCTGGGGTGCAGCAGAGCCCCTGGCAGGAGGGTGGAGCCGGGGGGGCAGGGGGAAGCAGGGATGCCAGAGCTGTCCGGCTGGCAGCCCCCATGCCGGCTGCCTGGGCACCTCCAGCCCATCCATCTGCTGAACATGCCACAGGCCATTAGCTCCAACCAGAGGGAGTTGTGGGGGGATCGTTAGAGGAGCAGTTCAGGAGGCAATTACTAAAGCACCTCATTAAGGCTCCTTCCTCCTCGCTGCTGGAGCTCGCGGGCCTGGGTCCTCCTGCTCCCCACAAGGAGACCTTCCCCTGCCCCCCAGCTGCTGGCTGGGGATGGCACCCCCAGGGTGCTGCTTTGGGGCTCTGACTCCTGCCTGGGTGGTCTGTGCCCCACCACTGGCATAGGATCATAGACTCACAGAACTCTTGAGCTTGGAAGAGATCCTTCAGAGCTGTGTCCAGGTCTGGGATCCTCAGGTTAAGAAGGACACTGAGACACTGCAAGGTGTCCAGAGAGGGGCAACGAGGCTGGGGAGGGGGCTGCAGCACAGAGCTGGGGAGGGGGCTGCAGCACACAGCTGGGGAGGGGGCTGCAGCACACAGCTGGGGAGAGGGCTGCAGCACACAGCTGGGGAGGGGGCTGCAGCACAGAGCTGGGGAGAGGGCTGCAGCACACAGCTGGGGAGGGGGCTGCAGCACACAGCTGGGGAGAGGGCTGCAGCACACATCTGGGGAGGGGGCTGCAGCACACAGCTGGGGAGGGGGCTGCAGCGCACAGCTGGGGAGAGGGCTGCAGCACACAGCTGGGGAGGGGGCTGCAGCACAGAGCTGGGGAGAGGGCTGCAGCACACAGCTGGGGAGGGGGCTGCAGCACACAGCTGGGGAGGGGGCTGGAGCACAGAGCTGGGGAGAGGGCTGCAGCACAGAGCTGGGGAGGGGGCTGCAGCGCACAGCTGGGGAGGGGGCTGGAGCACAGAGCTGGGGAGAGGGCTGCAGCACACAGCTGGGGAGGGGGCTGCAGCACACAGCTGGGGAGGGGGCTGGAGCACAGAGCTGGGGAGAGGGCTGCAGCACACAGCTGGGGAGGGGGCTGCAGCACACAGCTGGGGAGGGGGCTGCAGCACAGAGCTGGGGAGGGGGCTGGAGCACACAGCTGGGGAGGGGGCTGCAGCGCACATCTGGGGAGGGGGCTGGAGCACACAGCTGGGGAGGGGGCTGCAGCACACAGCTGGGGAGGGGGCTGCAGCGCACAGCTGGGGAGAGGGCTGCAGCACACAGCTGGGGAGGGGGCTGCAGCACACAGCTGGGGAGGGGGCTGCAGCACACAGCTGGGGAGGGGGCTGCAGCGCACAGCTGGGGAGAGGGCTGCAGCACACAGCTGGGGAGGGGGCTGCAGCACACAGCTGGGGAGAGGGCTGGGGAGGGGCTGGAGCACACAGCTGGGGAGGGGGCTGGGGGGGGGGGCTGCAGCACACAGCTGGGGAGGGCTGGGGCTGCAGCACACAGCTGGGGAGGGGGCTGGGAGGGGCTGCAGCACACAGCTGGGGAGGGGGCTGGGGAGGGGGCTGCAGCACACAGCTGGGGAGGGGGCTGGAGCACAGAGCTGGGGAGGGGGCTGCAGCACACAGCTGGGGAGGGGACTGCAGCACACAGCTGGGGAGGGGGCTGCAGCACAGAGCTGGGGAGGGGTCTGGAGCACAGCCCTGTGAGGAGAGGCTGAGGGAGCTGGGGTTGCTTAGCCTGGAGAAGAGGAGGCTCAGAGGAGACCTCATTGCTCTCTACAACTCCCTGAAGGGAGGTTGTAGCCAGGTGGGGGTTGGTCTCTTCTCCCAGGCACCCAGCACCAGAACAAGAGGACACAGTCTCAAGCTGTGCCAGGGGAGGTTTAGGCTGGAGGTGAGGAGAAAGCTCTTCCCAGAGAGAGTTGTTGGCCATTGGAATGTGCTGCCCAGGGAGGTGGTGGAGTCCCCATCCATGGAGGGGTTCAGGAGGGGACTGGAGGTGGCACTTGGCAGTCCTGAGGGGCTGGGTGGCAGGTTGGTGACAGGTTGGACTTGGTGATCTTTGAGGTCTCTTCCAACCTTGTTGATTCTATGATTCTATGATCATCCTGGAGATGACTCTGGAGAAGAGGATGCCCCAGGGGGATCTTAGAGCTTTCTCCCCATAGCTGAAGGGATCCTGCAGGAAGGCTGCAGAGGGACTTTTCTTGAGGGTGCCTAGAGAGAGGCCAAGGGGGAATGGTTTGAAGCTGAGGCAGAGCAGGGTGAGGCAGCAGCTGAGGAAGAAGCTCTTCAGCAGGAGGGTGCTGAGACTCTGGAACTGGCTGCCCAGAGTGGTGCCCTGGAGGTGTTTGAGGCCAGCTTGGATGACGCCTTGGGCCACCAAGTCCAGCTGAGAGGTGCCCCTGCCCATGGTAGGGGAGGTTGGAGGAGATGATCTCTGAGGTCCCTTCCAACCTGAGCCATTCTATGATGATCCAACCCAAGTGCCCTACCCCCAGGGCTCCAGCAGGACAGTTGAGGGCACAGAGAGGGGGCAGGGGTGATGCCACCCACCCCAGTGTGCTGAGGATGCAGGAGGCATCTGCCCTGGTGCAGAGGCCAGGACCAGCTTGGACCTGGGAGGACTCTTTGTCCTGCCTTGCCCATGCACTCCCAGCTGCTGGGTGGGAGCCAGCAGCACCTCCAGGGCTGGCGGCCCTTAGCCTTCCACTCCTGGGGCTGCACTGCAGCTAGAATTGGGCACTCTCCTCCCTCTGGCTCTCTTTGTGTTGTCCATGAGAGTTCTGCTGCCAGGCAGTGCCAGGGCAAAGGGATTCACCACCAGCCAGGGCACAGGGAGTCCAAAAGGAGGCCAAGGGATGCTGTAGAGGATTTCCCACCCAGAGTCTCCTTCAGTGGCACATGGAGGTCTGCTCTGCTGGTTCCTGCCTCCGAGAGGGAGCCCAGGGAGCCTCCTTCAGTGGCACATGGAGGTCTGCTCTGCTGGTTTCTGACTCTGAGAGGGAGCCCAGGGATCCTCCTTCAGTGGCACATGGAGGTCTGCTCTGCTGGTTCCTGCCTCCGAGAGGGAGCCCAGGGAGCCTCCTTCAGTGGCACATGGAGGTCTGCTCTGCTGGTTCCTGCCTCCGAGAGGGAGCCCAGGGAGCCTCCTTCAGTGGCACATGGAGGTCTGCTCTGCTGGTTCCTGCCTCCGAGAGGGAGCCCAGGGAGCCTCCTTCAGTGGCACATGGAGGTCTCCCGTGTTGGCTCCTGCCCCTCCAGGGAGGGAGCCCAAGCTCCAGGGAGCCTCCTTGCTGTGCTCAACTGGAGATGGTGGCCACCTGGGTGGCTGTGTGGCCACCACCAGCACAAGGACTGCTTTCTGAGGCCAATTTCTGGCTCTCCTTTCCAGGCTGCCTCTCCCAGCTGCACAAGGTCCCTTTTGCTGTCTTCTCCCAGCGCCCAAGGGGAGCTGCCACACTCTGCTGGTGCCTGGGAGCCACCCCCAGCAGTGTCTGCACAGCAGCCTGGGGGAGACATCACTTGGAAGCTCCCTGGATGGCCAGTGCCAGGAGGTGTTGTCATTGCTGACTGCTCTGTCTGCTCCCAGGGGCTGCAGCACATCATTGGCTCATTCGAGGCTCCCTTCATCTCACCCTTGAAAACCTCCAAGATCTTGGCACCCACTGGCATGGAGGTGACACACCAGACTGAGCTCTGCTCTGAAGGTGGCAGGATCCACACCATTGCCCCAGCAGCACTCAGGTGTCAACAGGGATCCCTCAGCAGGACAAGGCCAGAGGGCTTCAGGAGCAACCACTGGCTGTGCCAGCAGGTGAGAGGGCACCAAAGGGCAGGCAAAGAGCTGGAAGCAGATTCAGAGTGGAGAGAAGGGAGAAATGTTTGGCACTGAGGGTGGGGAGAGCCTGGCCCAGGCTGCCCAGAGAGGTTGGAGCTGCTCCATGGCTGGCACCATCCCTGGTGAGGCTATCTGGGGCTGTGAGCAACCTGCTCTGGCTGCAGAGGTCAGCACTGCTCTGGATGAGCTGCAGAGGTCCCTTCCCACCCAAAGCATGCTCTGATTCCATGATCTCCATGCCCTCTGCAGTGACCCCCACAAGCACAGCAACCCTAGCCCAGTCCTGCTGCTGCTGCTGCTGCTGCCCCAGTGCTGGATGGGAGGTGCTGAAGGAGCCTGTGGCCATGGCCCTGGGGCTGTGGTTTAATGGCCTGGTGGTGCTGGGCTGATGGCTGCTCTCTTCTCCCTAGTCTCAGGTGACAGAACAAGAGGAACTGGCCTGGAATTGTGCCAAGGGACTGGCACAGGCTGCCCAGGGAGGTGGTGGAGTCCCCATGCCTGGAGGTGCTCAGGACCCCTGTGTCCATGGCACCTGGGGCTGTGGTTCGGTGGCCATGGGGGGGTTGGGCTGATGGTTGGGTTGGAGGAGCTCAGAGGTCTCTTCCAACTCAAACACCTCTCTGATTCTGTGAGACTCAGCAGCAACCAACCCATCAGTGTCTCACCAGAGCTGTCCTCACACTGACTCCAAACCCCAGCACTGAAGCAGCTGCTGGGAAGAGGGCTGACCCTGTCCCAGCCAAAAGCAGGCTGGGGGCGAAGGAGACCCTGCCGGTGCCAGCCCTGCCCCTGGAGCTGTGGGGTTTGGGGTCGAGCTGTCCCCCTCCTGCTGGCCAGAGGCTGGAGTGCGTGGGCAGGACTCAGGGGAGCGGGCAGCAGCCTCCCCCACCCCGATCAGGCTCCTCCCTGCCTAATCCCAGCCTGTGCAAGTGGCTTTAACCCATCGGACAAGCCTCAAATCCTCCTCTCCTCCTCCTGATCCCACCTAAGCCCTGAGTTTCCCCCCTTGCTAATCTCTGCTTCTCTGGGCTCACAGGATTGCTCTGCCAGCTGCACAGATCCAGATGCAGGGACTCAGATGAGAATGGAGTGTTGCTGAGGACTCCTAAAGCCATCTCCCTGCTCCCCACCACTGCCCCAGGCCTGCTGCTCCCCTCCCAGGAGGCCCCAGAGCAAGACAAAGAGCCCAGGGGAGCAAAGCCAGGGGCCTCCCCAGGCAGAGATACCCACACCCCATGGCATTCCCAGGTGCCCAGGGTGGAGCACTGGGCCCAGGCATCCTTCTGAGGAGCAGGGTGGGATGCAGAACCTGCTTGCCAGAGCTGGTCCACACTGACACCCAGCCAGGGGGTCTTGGGAAGAAGGCCATGTGTGTGCTCCAGGACATCCCCAGCTGTAGGGGGTTCTAACTGTGGGATGGAAGACAGGGCCAGGAGGCTCTACCAAGCCCCAGCCCCAACACCAAGGGATCCAACACCAAGGGACACTTCAGGGTCGGTCTAACACCAACTCTGTGTGAGGTGGCTTCACCCATGCAGATGTGGGCACCAGGGGGGGCAGGCAAAGAGCTGGAAGCAGATTCAGAGTGGAGAGAAGGGAGAAATGTTTGGCACTGAGGGTGGGGAGAGCCTGGCCCAGGCTGCCCAGAGAGGTTGGAGCTGCTCCATGGCTGGCACCATCCCTGGTGAGGCTATCTGGGGCTGTGAGCAACCTGCTCTGGCTGCAGAGGTCAGCACTGCTCTGGGTGAGCTGCAGAGGTCCCTTCCCACCCAAAGCATGCTCTGATTCCATGATCTCCATGCCCTCTGCAGTGACCCCCACAAGCACAGCAACCCTAGCCCAGTCCTGCTGCTGCTGCTGCTGCTGCCCCAGTGCTGGATGGGAGGTGCTGAAGGAGCCTGTGGCCATGGTCCCTGGGGCTGTGGTTTAATGGCCTGGTGGTGCTGGGCTGATGGTTGCTCTCTTCTCCCTAGTCCCAGGAGACAGAAGAAGAGGAAATGGCCTGGAATTGTGCCAGGGGAGGGTTGGGTAAGAAATGAGGAAGAATTTCTCCACTGAAAGGATTCTGCAGGAGGCTGCAGAGGGACCTCGACAGGCTGGGCAGATGGGCAGAGTCCAAGGGCAGGAGATTGAACACAGCCAAGTGCCAGGTTCTGCACATTGGCCACAACAACCCCATGCAGTGCTACAGGCTGGGGTCAGAGTGGCTGGAGAGCAGCCAGGCAGAAGGGGACCTGGGGGTGCTGGTTGATGGTAGGCTGAACATGAGCCTGCAGTGTGCCCAGGCAGCCAGGAGGGCCAAAGGCATCCTGGCCTGCATCAGGAACAGTGTGGCCAGCAGGAGCAGGGAGGTCATTCTGCCCCTGGACACTGCACTGGTTAGGCCACACCTCGAGTCCTGTGTCCAGTTCTGGGCCCCTCAGTTTAGGAAGGAGGTTGACTTGCTGGAGTGAGTCCAGAGAAGGGCAACAAAGTTGGTGAGGGCTTGGAACACAGCCCTGTGAGGAGAGGCCGAGGGAGCTGGGGTTGATTAGCCTGGAGAAGAGGCTCAGAGGAGACCTTATTGCTCTCTACAACTACCTGAAGGGAGGTTGTAGACAGGCAGAGGTTGGTCTCTTCTCCCAGGCAGCCAGCACCAGAACAAGAGGACACAGTCTCAAGCTGTGCCAGCGGAGGTTTAGGCTGGAGGTGAGGAGAAAGTTCTTCCCAGAGAGAGTTGTTGGCCATTGGGATGTGCTGCCCAGGGAGGTGGTGGAGTCCCCAGTGCTGGAGGTGCTCAAGGAGCCTGTGGCCATGGCCTCTGGGGCCATGGTTTAATGGCCTGGTGGTGCTGGGCTGATGGTTGCTCTCTTCTCCCTAGTCTCAGGTGCCAGAACAAGAGGAACTATCCTGGAATTGTGCCAGGTTGGAGATGAGGAACAATTTCTTTGCTGCCAGAGTGGTCAGGGACTGTCCCAGGCTGCCCAGGGAGGTGGTGGAGTCCCCATGGCTGGAGGTGTTCAAGGAGCCTGTGGCCATGGCACCTGGGGCCATGGTTTGGTGGCCATGGGGGGGTTGGGTTGCTGGTTGGACTGGGTGAGCTCAGAGGCCTTTCCCACCCCAAGCAGTTCCATGCTTCTAGGTGGCTGCACACCTGGACAGGCTGGCAAGACCCTGCCCAGCTCAGGACAGGGCTGTGCCACCTCTTCTCTCTCTGGCCTCTGTCTCCAAGAAGCAAAGCCTCACATCAAGGGGTCAGGCTGCTAGCTTCAAGCCTCCAGGGTGGCACACAGCAGTCAGCTGGCACAGGGGGCAGTGCCAGAGCTTCAAACCATTGCAGCAGAGGAGTTGGGGGTGAGAGGGAAGGGTGCAGCTCAGGTGCTGTGCTCTGCCAGGCAGGCTTTGATTTGGAGGATTGTGCAGCACACAGGGCCAGGATTCTGACAGCCTCTGTGTGACTTACCAGCAGGAGATGAAGGTTTGAAGCTGTGCTCTGGCAGCTGCCAGGTGATGGATGGCAGAAGACCTGCTTGGTGTTGTAGGAGCTGGAGCAGGGCCTCTGTAGGATCTCTGGGGGGCTGGGAGGGAAGCTGTTGGCTGGAGATTTCCTCTCCCCATGGCTTGCACATGAGCAGAGTGCTAAGGTGTGGAGGGTGCACTGCCCCTGAGACCTTGGCACCTGATTTTCACAGGCAGGAAGGTTTGGTGCTGCAGGGTGAGCAGCTCCTCATGGACTGCAGGAGCTGACCCTGGGTGTCAACCTCAGACCTCAGCTGGCTCCTTCCTCACTCTTTAAGGAGAGCTATGGCTGCTGCTCCTGGCAGGCTTGCTCTGCACACAGCCCTGCAGCTCCCTGCTCTGCTCTTGTGTCGAGCTGGAGTCACCACAGCATCACAGAAGTGTCAGGGCTGGAAGGGACCTCAAGGCTCAGCCAGTCCCAATCCCCTGCCATGGACAGGGACACCTCACACTACAGCAGGTTGCTCACAGCCACAGCCAGCCTGGCTGCAAACACCTCCAGGCATGAGGCTGCCACCACCTCCCTGGGCAACCTGTGCCAGCCTCTCACCACCCTCATGGGGAACAACTTCTGCCTCACAGCCAATCTCAGTCTCCCCACTTCTACTTTTGCTCCATCCCCCCCAGTCCTATCACTTCCTGACACCCTACAAAGTCCCTCCCCAGCTTTCTTGGAGCCCCCTGCAGATCCTGCAAGGCCACAAGAAGGTCTCCCTGGAGCTTTCTCCTCTCCAGCCTGCACAACCCCAATTCTCTCAGTCTGTCTCCAGAGCAGAGCAGCTCCAGCCCTCTGCTCATCCTCGTGGCCCTTCTCTGGACACCTTCCAGCACCTCTAGCTCCTTTCTGGCACAGAAGCTCCAGACCTGGCCCCAGAGCTGCAGCTGTGGTCTCAGCAGAGTGGAGCAGAGGGGCAGAATCCCCTCCCTCCCCTGCTGGCCACACTTCTCTTGCTGCAGCCCAGGCTCTGCTTGGCTCTCTGGGCTGCAAGTGCTCACTGCTGGCTCCTGCTGAGCTTCTCCTCCCCCAGCACCCCCAAGGCCTTTCCTCCAGGGCTGCTCTCAAGGCAGTCCCTACCCAGCCTGTATCAGTGCCTGGGATTGCTCTGACCCAGCTGCAGGACCTTGCCCTTGGTCTTGTTGAACCTCATGAGGTTGGCTTGGGCCCAGCTCTGCAGCCTGCCCAGGTTCCTCTGGATGGATCCCTTCCCTCCAGCTGTCAGCTGCACCACACAGCTTGGTGCTGAGGGTGCCTCAGTGCCACTGCCCATGGCACCAACAGAGCTGTTAACCAAGCCTGGTCCCAGTGCTGATCCCTGAGGGACTCCACATGTCCCTGGCTTGCACTTGGCCATGAAGCACCCCCTGGAGGTGTTCAAGGAACACGTGGACAGGGCACTCAGGGACAGGGTTTAGTGGCCATGGTGATGGTTGGACTCAGTGGTCTCAGAGGGCTTTTCCAACCCAAACAGTTCCATGACTCTGGGTCCATATCCAGTGCTAGAGCTCAGGCTGTGGACACATCTGTCTAAGGCCTGGAAGTCTCCAAGGACAGGGGCAATGGTTGGGAACTGGAGCAGGGCAGACTGAGACTGGACAGCAGGAGGAAGCTCTGCACAGTGAGGGTGATGGAACACAGGCTGCCCAGGGAGGTGGTGGAGGCTCCAGCCCTGGGGACACTCAAGGTCAGCCTTGATGTGGCCCTGAGCAAACTGCTCTGGGTGGAGCTGCTCCTGCTGGCTGCAGGGGGGGTGGGCTAGTTGACCTTTGGGGGGTCTCTTCCAGCCCATTCTTGGATTCTATGAGGATCAGCTGGGAGCTGTGGGCTGGGACTGGGCTTGGGCTGGCTTTGCAGCAGCTCATCTCACCCAGGAGGTCTCAGCCAGGAGATCTCACCCAGATCTCACTCACCTCTTCCTTTCTCCAGCAATGGGATGGATGGTGCAGGACTGTGGCCAGTGACAGAACTCTGCTGTCACACAGCCTAGGCCTTGTGCACTGCTGGACTCTGGTCCCCATGGAGAAACCAACAGCTCCACAATGTCAGAGGCACCTGAGGCTTCCTGACTCATGGATCCTGGACAGCTGCAAACCCAACACAGCCTCAGAGGCCTCTTCAGGGCAACTTTGAGGGCTCAGAGCCCACTGGGTGGTGCATCCTCCCCAGAGCTGCCCAGGTTGCATCCACTGCTGCTGCTGCAGGCCCTTAGCTTTGGCTGTCCAAGCCTCTTCCCCAGCCCCTCAGCAGTGCAGGGCAGAGGTGGAGTACAGCTGAATGTGCTGCTGAGCAGGACTGCCAGCCATGAGTTCCAGGGCAGTGCTGCCAACAGCAGGCACAGGAGCTTGTCCATCCCAAGGAACTGGGCCAGGCTGAGGGAGCTGGGGGTGTTCAGCCTGGAGAAGAGAAGGCTGCAGGGAGACCTTAGAGCAGCTTCCAGTCCCTGAAGGGGCTACAAGAAGGCTGCAAGAGGGACTGTTTGCAAAGGCCTGCAGGGACAGGGACAGGGGCAATAGTTTGAAATGAGAGCAGAGCAGATTGAGATTGGATGTGAGGAACAAGTTCTGCACCAGGAGGCTGCTGGAACACTGCAACAGGTTGCCCAGGGAGGTGGCTGAGGCTCCATCCCTGGAGATATTGAAGGTGAGGCTCAACAGGGCTCTGGACAGCCTGATCTGGTTGATGTCCCTGCTGCCTGCAGAGGGGGTTGGACTGGATGAGCTTGGGAGGTCCCTTCCAGCCCAGCCCAGTCTATGCCTCTGTGATGGTTGAAGGACTTCAAGCTCCAGGCTTGAAGCCAGGCTGGGTGCAGGCAGGAAGCCGTCAGTCCCGGGGAGAGGCTGTGACACATTCCCTGGGTCTCAGCCTTCCCTCCTTGCTTTAACCTTTGCTGGTGGCTGCTGGTGGCTGTGTGCAGCAGCGCTGGGGCTGAGACATGACAGTGATTTGTTTCAAGAGCCCAACTCCTGTCCTGGTGAGAGCTCCCTCGAAGCCCTGACAGCCCTGTCAAAAGCTCCTGCACATCTCTCACTTCTCTCCCTCATTTGCTGCTGTCACCGAGGGGAAACAGCCAGGCAGCAACGGCCCTGCTGCCAGCTGAGCAGCTCAGGGCCCTGCTGCAGCATCCCTGCCCCCCAAGCTGCCCCAATGCCCTGCCACAGCCCCAGCGCCCTGCCACAGCCCCAGCACCCTGCCACAGCCCCAGCGCCCTGCCACAGCCCCCTGCAGCAGCAGCAGCAGCAGGGAGCCTGTGGGGAGCCCAGGGCTGCCCAGTGCCCCAGCCCACAGCACCACACTGCCTCTGTGCCCTGCTGCCACCTCACAGCCCTGGGATTCCTGTGGCTGGACCCTGGGGAGGTGCTGAGGGTACAAAGCTGCTGATGGGACTGGAACAGCTCTGTAAGGAGCCAAGGAGGCCAAGGGCATCCTGGCCTAGGTCAGGGACAGTGTGGCCAGCAGGAGCAGGGAGGTCATTCTGCCCCTGGACACTGCACTGGTTAGGCCACACCTCGAGTCCTGTGTCCAGTTCTGGGCTCCTCAGTTTAGGAAAGATGTTGAGCTGCTGGAAGGTGTCCAGAGAAGGGCAACAAAGCTGGGGAGGGGTCTGGAGCACAGCCCTGTGAGGAGAGGCTGAGGGAGCTGGGGTTGCTTAGCCTGGAGAAGAGGAGGCTCAGAGGAGACCTCATTGCTCTCTACAACTCCCTGAAGGGAGGTTGTAGCCAGGAGGGAGTTGGTATCTTCTCCCAGGCAGCCAGCACCAGAACAAGAGGACACAGTCTCAAGCTGTGCCAGGGCAGGTTTAGGCTGGAGGTGAGGAAGTCCTTCCTAGAAAGAGAGATTGGCCATTGGAATGTGCTGCCCAGGGTGCAGTCACCGTCCCTGGAGGTGTTCAAGAGGGGTCTGGATGCGGCACTTGGAGCCATGCTTTAGTAGTCATGAGGTGCTGGGTTGGACTTGATGATGTTTGAGGTCTTCTCCAACCTTATTGATTCTATGAAAGGCTGAGAGCCCTGGGGGTGCTGAGCCTGCAGAAGAGCAGCCCCAGAGGGGATCTCAGCAGTGCTGATCAATACCTCAAGGGTGGGTGGCAGGAGGATGGGAGCAGGCTGTGCTCTCTGGTGCCCAGCGGCAGCCCAAGGGGCAGTGGGCACAGACTGCACCATCAGAAGTTCATCTGAACAGGAGGAGGAAACTTCCTTAAGTGAATCATCTAAGTTGGAAGAGACCTTTAAGATCCTTCCCTTCTACTCTGCCCTGGAGAAACCACATCTGGAGTCCTGGGGTCAGGTCTGGGCTCCCCAGGTCAAGAGGGACAGGGAACTGCTGGAGAGAGTCCAGAGGAGGCTACAGAGATGCTGAGGGGCCTGGAGCAGCTCTGTGAAAGGCAAAGGCTGAGAGCCCTGGGGTGCTGAGCCTGCAGAAGAGCAGCCCCAGAGGGGAGCTGAGCAATGCTCAGCAAGAGAGAAAGGAGCTGTGGGGGGCAAGAGGCTGGGGCCAGACTCTGCTCAGTGGTGCCCAGGGACAGCACAAGGGGCAGTGGGCACAGACTGGCAGCCAGGAGGTTCCATGTGGAGAGCAGGAGGAGAAAGTTGTTTGGTGTGAGGGTGCTGGAGGCCTGGAGCAGGCTGCCCAGGGAGGTGGTGAAGTCTCCACCTCTGGAGAGATTCCAGCCCCCCCTGGCTGTGTCCCTGTATGCCCTGCTCTAGCTGCCCCTGCCTTGGCCTGGGTGAGCTGCAGAGGGCCCTTCCAGCCCCTACCACTCTGTGGTGCTGCACAGGCTTGAGCTGGCTGCTGAGAGCTTCCCTGCAGGCTGCTGGTCCCTGGGGCTGCAGCTTCAAAGGCTTCCAGCTCCCACTGTCCCTGGGCTGCCCCGGGGCTGCCCCAGCTGCTGGCACTCTGCTGGCTTGGTGCAGTGCAATCCAAAGCAATTAGCTCCCTCATTATCCTGCCAGGCTCCCAGAGAGGCACCTCCTCAGCTTGGGCCTGGCTCCCTCTGCTCTGGGGCTCTGGAGCTGCTGCAGGCCAGCTCCCTGCTCAGCAGCCTCAGCAGGGTGGGGGGAGGGCCTCTTAGCATCTTGCTCTCATCCCATCAGCTGAGAGCAGGGCTGAGTGAAGCCAGGGCACACTTAGCTTCTGGCCTCCCCTCACTGCCCTCCAGCTGGGCACCAGCAGTGGGCACAGCCCTGGTTGGTGTCTTAGACTCATGGAAGCATTTTGCTTAGAAGAGAGCTTTCAGATCACCCAGTCCAAGCCTGAGCCCAGCACTGCCAGGGCACCACCACACCCTCAGCACCACAGCTCCCAGCCCATGCCAGCTGCTCCCCTTGGGGACAAGCACCACAGCCTCCTAAGACAAATCCTTCCTTGAGGTGTCCTACAGACCCTTTCTGGAGGTGTCACAGTACCACAGCATCACAGTATCACCAAGGTTGGAAGAGACCTCAAAGATCATCAAGTCCAACCTGTCACCACAGACCTCATGACTAGACCATGGCTCCAAGTGCCACATCCAATCCCCTCTTGAACACCTCCAGGGATGGGGACTCTACCACCTCCCTGGGCAGCACATTCCAATGGCCAGTTACTCTCTCTGTGAAGAACTTTCTCCTCACCTCCAGCCTAAACCTCCCCTGGCACAGCTTGAGACTGTGTCCTCTTGTTCTGGTGCTGGGTGCCTGGGAGAAGAGTCCCACCCCCACCTGGCTACAACCTCCTTTCAGGGAGTTGTAGAGAGCAATGAGGTCTCCCCTGAGCCTCCTCTTCTCTAGGCTAAACAACCCCAGCTCCCTCAGCCTCTCCTCATAGGGCTGTGCTCAAGGCCTCTCCCCAGCCTTGTTGCCCTTCTCTGGATACCTTCAAGTGTCTCAATGTCCTTCCTAAACTGAGGGGCCCAGAACTCAACACAGGACTCAAGGAGTGGCCTAACCAATGTAGAGTACAGGGGCAGAATGACCTCCCTGCTGCTGCTGGCCACACTATTCCTAATGCAGGCCAGGATGCCTTTGGCCTTCTTGGCCACCTGGGCACGCTGCTGGCTCATGTTCAGGCAGCTATCCATCAGCACCCCCAGGTCCCTCTCTGTATGGGAGCTCTCAGCCACTCTGACCCCAGCCTGTAGCTCTGCCTGGGGTTGTTGTGGCCAAAGTGCAGCACCTGGCACTTGGACTTGTTGAATGCCATCCTGTTGGACTCTGCCCATCTGTCCAGTCTGTAAAGGTCCCTCTGCAGAGCCTTTCTGTCCTCTAACTGACCAACATCTGTTCCCAACTTGGTGTCATCTGCAAACTTGCTGATGACTGACTCAACCCCCTCATCCAGATCATCAATGAAGATATTAAAGAGCACAGGGCCCAGCACTGATCCCTGGGTCACACCACTGGTGCCTGGCTGCCAGCTGGCTGTGGCACCATTCACCACCACTCTCTGGGCTCAGCCTCCAGCCAGTTCCTAACCCAGCACAGAGTGCTGCTGTCCAAGCCATGGGCTGACAGTTTAGCCAGGAATTTGCTGTGCGGGACAGTGTCAAAGGCCTTGCTGAAGTCCAGGTAGACCACATCCACAGGCCTCCCCATGTCCACCAGACGGGTCACCTGATCATAGAAGGAGATCAGGTTGGAGAGGCAGGACCTGCCCTTCCTAAATCCATGCTGGCTGGACCTGAGGCCTTGGCCCAGGTGTCCTACAGACCCTTCCTGGAGGTGCCCCACAATCTCTTCCTGGAGGTGTCCCACAGACCCTTCCTGGAGGTGTCCCACAGACCCTTCCTGGAGGTGTCCCACAATCTCTTCCTGGAGGTGTCCCACAGACCCTTCCTGGAGGTGTCCCACAGACCCTTCCTGGAGGTGTCCCACAATCTCTACCTGGAGGTGTCCCACAGACCCTTCCTGGAGGTGCCCCACAATCTCTTCCTGGAGGTGTCCCACAGACCCTTCCTGGAGGTGCCCCACAATCTCTTCCTGGAGGTGTCCCACAGACCCTTCCTGGAGGTGCCCCACAATCTCTTCCTGGAGGTGTCCCACAGACCCTTCCTGGAGGTGCCCCACAATCTCTACCTGGAGGTGTCCCACAGACCCTTCCTGGAGGTGCCCCACAATCTCTTCCTGGAGGTGTCCCACAGACCCTTCCTGGAGGTGTCCCACAATCTCTTCCTGGAGGTGTCCCACAGACCCTTCCTGGAGGTGTCCCACAGACCCTTCCTGGAGGTGTCCTACAATCCCTTCCTGGAGGTGCCCCACAATCTCTACCTGGAGGTGTCCCACAGACCCTTCCTGGAGGTGTCCTACAATCCCTTCCTGGAGGTGTCCCACAGACCCTTCCTGGAGGTGTCCTACAATCCCTTCCTGGAGGTGTCCCACAGACCCTTCCTGGAGGTGTCCACCAAGTGTGTCTGGATGCCATCTCCACCACCATTCCCTCACCTCAAGCCCAGCCCTGCCCCCCTGCCCCCTTTTCTTGTTCCACCTGCCCATCTTGGCGTGGCAGAGGCTCTGTGGCTCCAGCAAGCCCCGGGGGGGTGAGGAGCTTGGTGCAAGCCATTGCCCAGAGATAATGTTGTCCCTTTTTTGTAGTGCTTGTCACCAGCCCTTCCCCTCCCTGAAGCCAGCAAGGCAGCAATGCCTCTGGAATGTTTAATGACTTGTTTTTGCTCCCTAAATGGTACAATGAAAAGGATTATTAATGTTAATAGCCTGCTTATCATATTTTAATAGCAGCATGGCGAAGGGAAATGGCATCCCAGCAGAGATTTCTCCTGCTCTCAGCCAGGGCCTGGAGTGAGCCTGCTCCAGAGAGGTGGGGAAGGAGGAGATGTTGGGCAACAGGCTGGCAAAGGGGGCTGGGGCCTGAGGATCAGCTGGATATGGCTGACTGGAGAGAGGAGGATGCAAATCTGTGCAAAGAATGGCTCTAGGAAACAGGGGAAGGGAAGGGAAGGGAAGGGAAGGGAAGGAAGGGAAGGGAAGGGAAGGGAAGGGAAGGAAGGGAAGGGAAGGAAGGGAAGGGAAGGAAGGGAAGGGAAGGGAAGGGAAGGGAAGGGAAGGGAAGGGAAGGGAAGGGAAGGGAAGGAAGGGAAGGGAAGGGAAGGGAAGGGAAGGGAAGGGAAGGGAAGGGAAGGGAAGGAAGGGAAGGGAAGGGAAGGGAAGGGAAGGGGGAGAAACCAAAGGGACATGAGGAGAGATCAGCAGGGGGAGGATGCATGAGGTGGGCAGGGAAGGATGCATGGACTGGGCAGGATGAGGATGCACAGGACAGGCAGGGAAGGATCAAGAGCATGAAACCTGCACTCATCCCCCGCAGTGCCCAGGTGCAGCTGATCCCTCAGGCCTGGAGAGGTCTGGATGCCATAGGGGAGAGGGGGTGAGGCTGTCACTCCTACAGGAGCAGGGCAGGATCCCTGAGGAGCTGCCAGCCCTGCTGCTACTCCTGACACATGGGACTCCATCAGGAGCAACTGTCAGCAGCACTCCAATTTGCAGTGCTATCATTTCACAGTCCACAGAACAGTTGCCTTTCTTCCCGATCCCTTCCCTGTCCAATCCATCTTATAGATTAGTTTAACTAGGCTGAAAAGCCACATTTCTCATCTGGGCTTTGGCTTCCCCTTGCATTCAGCCCTCATCTCCTCACCAGGCACTGTGGCTGGAGGCTGAGTGGAGCGCTCAGGGCTCCCTTTGGAGCTCAAGGACAAGGGGAGTTCATCTTCCCCAATCCCCAACTCAAGTTGTTGCAGGGCACACAATTCCAGCAGGGTGGGAAGTGACCTCTGGAGCTCATCCAGCCCAAGCCCCCTGCTCCAGCAGGGCACCCACAGCACAATGCCCAGCAGCACAATGCCCAGGGGGGGTTGGAAGCTCTCCACACAAGGAGACTCCACAACCTCTCTGGGCAGCCTGCTCCAGGCCTCCAGCACCCTCACACCAAAGAACTTTCTCCTGCTCTTCACATGGAACCTCCTGGGTGCCAGTCTGTGCCCACTGCCCCTTGTGCTGTCCCTGGGCACCACTGAGCAGAGTCTGCCCCCAGCCTCTTGCCCCCCACAGCTCCTTTCTCTCTTGCTGAGCATTGCTCAGCTCCCCTCTGGGGCTGCTCTTCTGCAGGCTCAGCACCCCCAGGGCTCTCAGCCTTTGCTCCTCCCAGAGCTGCTCCAGGCCCCTCAGCATCTCTGTAGCCTCCTCTGAACTTTCTTCAGCAGTTCCCTGTCTCTCTTCAACTGGGGAGCCCAGAACTGGCCCCAGATGTTCCCTCACTATGGCAGACCTCTTCTATGATATCAGGTTGCTCACAGCCCTCTCCAATTCAGCTTGGAAGAACACCTCCCACCTCTCTGGGCAGCCTGGGCCAGCATTTCACCACCCTCATAGTAAAGAATTTCTCCCTTCTCTCCACTCTGAATCTCCCTCTTCTAGTTTCAAGCCATCCCTCCTCTTCTCTTCTCTTCTCTTCTCTTCTCTTCTCTTCTCTTCTCTTCTCTTCTCTTCTCTTCTCTTCTCTTCTCTTCTCTTCTCTTCTCTTCTCTTCTCTTCTCTTCTCTTCTCTTCTCTTCTCTTCTCTTCTCTTCTCTCTCTTCTCTTCTCTTCTCTTCTCTTCTCTCCTCTTCTCCTCTCCTCTCCTCTCCTCTCCTCTCCTCTCCTCTCCTCTCCTCTCCTCTCCTCTCCTCTCCTCTCCCATGCTATCACACCCTGCTCAAAACTCTGTCCCCAGCATTCTTTTCTCAGCCCCTTTAATCCCTGAAAGGCCCCCAGGAGTGTGCAGGAGCCTGCCTCCCTCCTCATCCTCAGTCACATGGGCGCTACTGGCGTGCATCAGCCCTCGGGAGCTGCGGAGCTGGGCAGGCTCTCCCCAGAGGCGTGAGCAGCCGCAGCCACACGGAGCCAGCCCTCCCCAAGCTCCTCTGCTGGCAGATGAAAGGGGGCAGCTCCACTCTGACCTCCTCATATTTCACTAAAATGTTATTTTAACACTTAAAAGGGTAGCAAATATCAGTGGCAGCTCCTGGTGTCTGGGATTGATGCTGGGGGGCAGGGCAGGGAGCAGGAGCAGGAGCAGCTCTCCACACTAATGAGCCCCAGGAGCTGGGCTGGCAGCTGCCTGGCACTGCCAGGGCTGAGGGGAGGCAGGGATGGGGTCTTGGCAGCCCTTTTTACATAGAATCACAGCCTGGGCTGGGTTGGAAGGGACCTTCAAGATCAGCCAGCTCCAACCCCCCTGCCATGGGCAGGGACACCTCCCACCAGCCCTGGCTGCTCATCCAGCCTGGCTTTCAGCACCTCCAGGCAGGAGGCAGCCACAGCCTCCCTGGGCAACCTGTGCCAGTGTCTCCTCATCCTCACTGCCATGAATTGCTTCCTCATCTCCAGTCTCAGTCTCCCCTCTCCCAGCTCCAAGCCATTGTCCCTCCTCCTGGCACTCCCAGCCCTTGTCACAAGTCCCTCCCCAGCTCTCCTGTAGGTCCCCTGCAGATATTGAAATGCAGCTCCAAGGTCTCCCTGGAGCCTCCTCTTCCCCAGGCTGAAGAGCCCCAACTCCCTCAGCCTGCCCCACTGTGGGAGTCTCTCCAGCTTGCTGCTCTGCTGGAGGTTCCCAGCCTGCAGCTCACAGCAGGCACAGCAGGAAGGTGGAATCACAGCATCCTGGATTTCTCCTCCTGTTCCCAAGGTCACATCTGATTACTGGAGCCAGGGCTGCCTGCAGAGAGCTGCTGCCTGGCCTGGGAGGTGCTGGCTCTCCTCAGACAGGAAAAAGGGCACAGAACCATGGAATTGTTTTGGTTGGAAGTGACCTGTAAGAACTTCAAGCCCACCACTAGCCCAGTACTGCCAGGGTACCACCACACCATGGCCCTCAGCACCACAGCTCCACGGCTTTGGTACTTCTGCAGGGATGGAGACTCCACCACTGCCCTGGGCAGCCTGGGCCAGGCCTTGACAACCCTCCAGGGGAAGAAATTGTTCCTCATATTCAACCTAACCTTCCCTGGGGCAACTTGAGGCCATTTCCTCATATCACTTGTAACCAAGGAGAAGAGACCAGGCCCTACTTGGCTCCAGCCTCCTCTCAGGGAGCTGTAGAGAGCAATGAGGCCTTCCCTCAGCCTCCTCTTCCCCAGATCAAACACCCCCAGGTCCCTCAGCTGCTCCTCCCCAGCCCTGCTCTCCAGAGCTTTGTTGGTCAGCACCTTTGTTGGTGGTGTAATGAAGTGCCAATCAATATTTCTGCTGAAAGGGAAAGTGATTTGAAAGCCAGCAAGAGGGGAGCAATGCCACCAAGGAGTGGTGCCTGGGATGGGCAAGGGGCACACAGCTCCCCTCTGTAGTGAAGTCCTGGTCTCTTGCAGCTGGAACTCAACTGATGAAGACATCTTGCAGAGCAAAACCAACCAGGGGCAATGGTTTGAAAGTGGAGCAGTGCAGAGTTAAGTTGGCCATCAGGAGGAAGTTCTGCACAGTGAGGCTGGGGAGACACTGGCACAGGCTGCCCAGGGAGGTGGTGGAGGCTCCATGCCCAGAGGCATCCAAGATCAGACTTGCTGTGGCCCTGGGCAGCCTGAGGGAGATGGAGTGGGCTTGCAGAAGATGCCCTTGGAGAGTCCCTTCACAGAATCACATATCACAGAATGTTAGGGGTTGGAAGGGACCTCCAGAGACCAGAGCAGGGTCACCCAGGGCAGGTCACACAGGAACATGCCCAGGGTGGGTTGGAAGCTCTCCACACAAGGAGACTCCACAACCTCTTTGGACAGCCTGCTCCAGGCCTCCAGCACCCTCACACCAAACAACTTTCTCCTCCTCTTCACATGGAGCCTCCTGGCTGCCAGTTTGTGTTGATTTCCTCTCATCCCATCACTGGCCAGCAGTGAGCAGCTCCTGGCTCCATCCTGCTGACAGCCACCCTTTGGATCCTTGCAGACACTGCTCAGCTCCCCTCTGGGGCTGCTCTTCTCCAGGCTCAGCAGCCCCAGGGCTCTCAGCCTTTCCCCATGCTCCAACCCAAGACACTGTGATTCTATCAAGGGATCAAAGCACCAAGGAGAAAAGAGGACAGAGCAAGAGGGACTCAGCAGCCAGAGGCAGAATGGGATCCACTTGGGAAGACAGAGCCAGGCCTGTGGGGAGCCAATGACCCAAATCAGGGTCTGAGACCCTGCCAGGGGAGGCCTGTGGGGAGGGAGGCTGAGCAGGGCTTAGCACTGCTGCTGAGGGGAGGTCCCTCCACACCACTGGGTTCTGTTCTCACCAGCCTGGGGTTGCAGAGGATCAGTCTCTGGCTGCAAAGCCCTTCTGCTCTTTGCAGAGTGTTTGCAGCCAAGCTGGCTCCCCAGGAGCCCTGGGGCTGCTGTCACCTCTGGGGAGGGTGGCAGCTGCTCCTGGGAGGGGGAGCTGGGATCAATGTCTAACCAAGGGCTTTGCTGAGCACCTGCAGCTCAACAGAGAGAATCAAAGAATCATTCAGGTTGGAAGAGACCTTTAAGATCCTTCCCTTCTACTCTGCCCTGGAGAAACCACATCTGGATTCCTGGGGCCAGGTCTGGGCTCCCCAGGTCAAGAGGGACAGGGAACTGCCTGAGAGGGTCCAGAGGAGGCTACAGAGATGCTGAGGGGCCTGGAGCAGCTCTGGGAGGAGCAAAGGCTGAGAGCCCTGGGGGTGCTGAGCCTGCAGAAGAGCAGCCCCAGAGGGGAGCTGAGCAATGCTCAGCAAGAGAGAAAGGAGCTGTGGGGGGCAAGAGGCTGGGGCCAGACTCTGCTCAGTAGTGCCCAGGGACAGCACAAGGGGCAATGGGCACAGACTGGCAGCCAGGAGGTTCCATGTGAAGAGGAGGAGAAAGTTGTTTGGTGTGAGGGTGCTGGAGGCCTGGAGCAGGCTGCCCAGAGAGGTTGTGGAGTCTCCTTGTGTGGAGAGCTTCCAACCCCCCCTGGGCATTGTGCTGCTGGGCATTGTGCTGTGGGTGCCCTGCTGGAGCAGGGGGCTTGGGCTGGATGAGCTCCAGAGGTTTCTTCCCACCCCCAGCACTGTGTGACTGCCTGGGTCTCTGCAGCATGCCAGAGCCGTGTGAGCAGGCAGCAGGCACACCATTCACTGCAGGACACACACACACACAAATGCAATCCCCCAAGCCCCTCACAGAGTCAGTTCCGAGCCCTACCCTGCTGCCAGTGGGGCAGCAGCAGCCTTTCCCTTACTGCTCCCGCAGCAGCCTCACAGAGGAAGCGAGGGGCTGGAGTTGGGTGGGATGAGGCCCCTCATGTGGGTGTGCAGGAAAGGGGTGTCCCCATCAGCCCCCACCCACCCGGGGGGGGAAGGCTTTGGTGGGAGACCCTGCTGCCAGCCCTGCTCCCCGTGGGCTCTCCAGTATCACAGTCTCACAGTCTCACAGTATCACCAAGGCTGGGAGAGACCTCAAAGATCATCAGGGCCAACCTGTCACCACAGACCTCATGACTAAACCATGGCTCCAAGTGCCACGTCCAATCCCCTCTTGAACACCTCCAGGGATGGTGACTCCACCACCTCCCTGGACAGCACATCCCAATGGCCAACAACTCTCTCTGGGAAGAACTTGCTCCTCACCTCCAGCCTAAACCTCCCCTGGCACAGCTTGAGACTGTGTCCTCTTGTTCTGGTGCTGGGTGTCTGGGAGAAGAGACCAACCCCTTCCCGGCTACAACCTCCCTTCAGGTAGTTGTAGAGGGCAACGAGGTCACCCCTGAACCTCCTCTTCTCCAGGCTAAACAACCCCAGCTCCCTCAGCCTCTCCTCACAGGGCTGTGTTCAAGGCCTCTCCCCAGCCTTGTTGCCCTTCTCTGGACACCTTCAAGTGTCTCAATGTCCTTCTTAAACTGAGGGGCCCTGAGCAGTGGAGCATTAAGGCCACAGTAGCCTGATGGGCAGGCTGCTCCCTGCCAGTCTCCACGGCCTCGGTGCCCGGGGGCAGGTGGGCTGTTGGCTCCAGGGATGGTGTTACCTATCAGCACCCCACCAGGCTGCTCCTCCCTCCCCTTGCTGCAGGCTGGGAGATGGAAGAACGTTTTGGCATCTCCTTACCTCTACTCTGCACATCTCACACCTCCTGGGCTGGGTGGTGGTGGTTGTTGATGATGTTTCTGCTCCTGGGAACAGGTTGAAGCCTGGCCTGGGTGTGAGGAATGGGAGATCCGGGGTGGTGCATGACCCCTTGGCTCTCAACTTTACTCCAGGGTGTAGGCAATGGGAGATCCAGGGTGGTACTTGACCCCTTGGCTCTTATCTGTACTCCAGGGTGTGGGCAATGGGAGATCCAGGGTGGTGCATGACCCCTTGGCTCTCATCTTTACTCCAGGGTGTAGGCAATGGGAGCTCCAGGGTGGTGCATGACCCTTTGCTCCTCATCTCCACTCTAGGATGTAAGGAATGGGAGATCCAGGGTGGTGCTTGACCCCTTGGCTCTCATCTGTACTCCAGGGTATGGGGAATGGGAGATCAAGGGTTTTGAATGATCCTTTGAGCCACACTGGATCTCCTGGGTGTAGGCAATGGGAGATCCAGGGTCTTACTTGGTCCCTTTGTTCCTCATCTCCGCTCTAGGATGTAAGGAATGGGAGATCCAGGGTCTTGGGTGATCCTCTGATCCACACTGGATCTCCTGGGTGTAGGCAATAGGAGATCCAGGGCCTTGCAGGATCCTCTGCTCCTCATCTGTACCCCAGAGTGTGAGGAATGGGAGATCCAGGGCCTTGCATGACCCTTTGCTCCTCAGCTGTCCCCTAGAGTGTGAGGAATGGCAGATCCAGGGTCTCACAGACCCCTCTGTTTCTCACCCTTACTCCAAGGTCCCACCACAGCATCCCTGCTGGAGCCACCTCTCTGGGTGTTGTGAAGGCAGCAAACATCAGGCTTGAGAGCTGAGTGATGAATGCCCTGGAGGGCTGGACCAGAAGAAAGCTGCTTAAAAAGAGCTACAGAGGAGTGGGCCGTGAGAGCCCCTGAGGCACCAAAACAAGCTGGGCAGGACAGAGAAGGAGCAGAGAGAAGAGCTTAGGCCACCCTTTGATGCTGCCAAGCACTCAGCAGCCTTTAACCATCTCTCCTCAGCCCTTTGATCCTTCAAACCAGATCGGTTCAGCTTCATCTCCGCTGCAGGACCCGCAGGTGGGAGCTGGGGAGGCTGTGCTGGCGTCAGGCAGGGGAGCAGCCCACCCTGGGCACAGCCCTGGAGCAGCCTTGCTGCCCTGTGCTGCCCTCCCCATGCTGGCTGGACCTGCTCCTCCTGCCCCTCAGGCCACAAGCCCAGCAGAGCAGGGCTGCCTGCTCCTGCCCTGTCCCTCTCTTTGCCCCCTGGGCTGCAGGCAGAGCCACAGGGGCAGCCCTGGGAGGGCTCCCCTCAGCTGCTTCTGGGGCAGGAGATGTGAGCACAGCAAGGGCTGAGCCTTCAGAGGGTTGTGATCAGCAGCACAGAGTCTAGCTGGAGGCCTGTGGCTGGTGGCCTTCCCCAGGGGTCAGGACTGGGCCCAGGCTTCTCCAGCATCCTCATCAGAGACCTGGGTGAAGGCACTGTGTGGACTTGCAACCAGTTTGCAGATGGCACCAGACTGGGAGGAGTGGCTGGCACCCTTCCAGGCTGTGCTGATGCTCTGTGGCACCTGGCCAGGCTGGAGAGCTGGACAAAGGGAACCCCATGAAGGTCAAGCAGGGCAAGGGTAGGCTCCTGGAGCTGGGGAGGAACAAAGCCCTGCAACAGTGCAGGGAAGGGTGGACCTGCTGGGAAGCAGCTCTGTAGAGGAGGACCTGGGAGTGCTGGTGGGGAACAGGTTCCCCATGAGCCAGTGATGTGCTCTTGTGTCCAAGGGGCCAGTGGTGTCCTGCAGCACATCAAGAAAAGTGTGGCCAGCAGGGCAAGGGAGGTTCTCCTCCCCCTCTACTCTGTCCTGGTGAGGCCACAGCTGCAGTCCTGGGGCCAGGTCTGGGCTCCCCAGTTGAAGAGGGACAGAGAACTGCTGGAGAGAGTCCAGAGGAGGCTACAAAGCTGCTGAGGGGCCTGGAGCAGCTCTGGGAGGAGCAAAGGCTGAGAGCCCTGGGGGTGCTGAGCCTGCAGAAGAGCAGCCCCAGAGGGGAGCTGAGCAATGCTCAGCAAGAGAGAAAGGAGCTGTGGGGGGCAAGAGGCTGGGGCCAGACTCTGCTCAGTGGTGCCCAGGGACAGCACAAGGGGCAATGGGCACAGACTGGCACCCAGGAGGAGAAAGTTGTTTGGTGTGAGGGTGCTGGAGGCCTGGAGCAGGCTGCCCAGAGAGGTTGTGGAGTCTCCTTGTGTGGAGAGCTTCCAACCCGCCCTGGGCATTGTGCTGCTGGGTAAGCTGCTGTGGGTGCCCTGCTGGAGCAGGGGCTTGGGCTGGATGAGCTCCAGAGGTCCCTTCCCCCCCTCCCCATGCTGGGACTGTGTGAAGGGCAGCAGCCTCCCTACTAAGGTTTTACCTGGCAGAGAGGTGCCCTGCAGCACCCCAGCTGCAGGTGGAACCTGTGGCAGGTTCAGAAGGTCCTTCCCCACCAGGGTCCTGCAGCTCTGGCTCCTTCTGCCCTGCCCTGCTGGCTCATGGTGCCCTCTGCAGAGCAGGAGGCTTGGGCAGGGAGGTGCTGGCTCTGCAGTCCCCTCGGGGGAAGTGGCCTGGGAGCCTGTTGGCCTGGTCACGCCAAATCTGTCTGAGGGAAGGAGAGAGTTAGAAGCCCAGACCTGGAGATGCCATTTGTCACCAGAGCTCTCTGAGTGCTTTCCTGGAGGGGCAGCAGGCTGGGACAAAGGCACAGTGGCACTGCCCCTTCTGAGCCCCTGCCCTCTGCAGCTGCTGTCTGGCTGCAGGAAGCTGCTGGGCACAAGTTGCAGAGCATTCCAAGGAGGGATGTGTGAGAGATGCTCCTGCTCTCCTTGACAGGCTAAAGCAAGCCCATGTTCAGGGCTTCAACCCAGCAGGCTGATCACATCTTACCTCCCCTTGTGCCTCTGCTGTGACTTTCACACACACTGAATGGTCCAATTGACAGTTTTCTACCTGGCTCTACCCACCCTGCAGCCTCTCTTCACCCAGACACAAGCAACACTCCAGTGCTGGCACAGGACTGCTCCTGAGGGCTCTTCCCACCTGCCCCCATGCTCAAGCTGGGTGTGAAAGCCCTCAGGGAAGATCAGAGACTCTGAAAACCATAGGCACAGACTGCCTTGGGTTGCAGGGACCTCCAAAGCTCACCCAGTCCAACCCCATCCTGCACTCAGCAGGGACAGCTGCACCCACAGCAGGTTGCTCACAGCCCCAAGAAACCTCACCTGGGATGGTGCCAGGGATGGAGCATCTCCAACCTCTCTGGGCAGCCTGGGCCAGGCTCTCCCCACCCTCAGGGTCAAACATTTCTCCCTTCTCTCCACTCTGCATCTCCTTCTTGCAGTTCAAACCATCCCCCCTTGGCCTGTCCCAACAGGTCCTGCTCAAAACTCTGTCCCCAGCTTTCTTCTTGTCCCCTCCAAGCTCTGCAAGGCCACCAGAAGGTCTCCCTGGAGCCTTCTCCTCTTCAGGCTGCACAACCCCAACTCTCTCAGCCTGGCCTCACAGCAGAGGGCTTCCAGCCCTGCCAGCATTGCTGTGGCCTGCTCTGGCCCTGCTCCACCAGGCCCCTGTCTGTGCTGAGGACCCCAGAGCTGCCCCAGCACTGCAGGGGAGGTCTCAGCAGAGCACAGCAGAGGGGCAGAATCCCCTCCCTGCCCCTGCTGCCCACCCTGCAGCAGGACAGGCTGGGGCTGGGCTGGCAGCACTCAGTGCCAGCTCCTGTCCAGCTTTGCACCCCCAGCAGCCCCAAGTCCTTCTCCACAGGGCTGCTCTCCAGCCTGGGGTGATACCAGGGATTGCCCCAACCCAAGCGCAGGACATTGAACTTGGCTCTGTTGACCATCATGAGGTTCACCTGGCTCCACTTCCCCAGTTTGTCCAGATCCCTCTGGATGGATCCTGTCCTTCAGGGGTGTCAAGAGCACCACCCAGCTTGGTGTCACCTGCAAACACGCTGAGGCTGCCCCTGCTGGTGTCACTGATGATGACCACAGGCTCACAGGATGTTAGGGCTTGGAAGGGTCCTCCAGAGCTCACTGAGTCCAACCCCCCTGCCAGAGCAGGACCAGAGAATCCAGCACAGGGCACACAGGAACACATCCAGACAGGGCTGGAAAGGCTCCAGAGAAGGACACTCCACAACCTTTCTGTTCCACTGTTCCAGTGCTCTGTGAGCCTCACAGGGAAGAAGTTCCTCCTTACGTTGAGGTGGAACCTCCTGGGTTGGAGTTTACATCCACTGCTCCTTGTCCTTGACGTTTGGCTGCTGCTGGAGCTCTCTGTCCCACGGCAGAGGCCACAGGGGAGGTGTCACTCACAACCCAGGTGTCACTGCCCCAGGTATCTCCCTGTCTCCTCCTGGAAGGGGGCACTGACCTGCCCTGCCGCTTCTCCCCGCTGCAGGCTGCTCCAGAGGCAGCCCTGGCCCTGCCTTGGGCTCCCCTGAGCGCCTCTGAAGTGGCACATTATTGTAGTATCATAGTATCATAGTATCAGTCAGGGTTGGAAGGGACCACAAGGATCATCTAGTTCCAACCCCCCTGCCATGGGCAGGGACACCCCACACTAGATCAGGTTGGCCAGAGCCTCATCCAGCCTGGGCTTAAACACCTCCAGGGACAGGGCCTCGACCACCTCCCTGGACAACCCATTCCAGGGCTTCACCACTCTCGTGGTGAAGAACCTCCTCCTCACATCTAGCCTGAATCTCCCCACCTCCAGCTTTATTCCATTCCCCCTAGTCCTATCACTACCTGAGATCCTGAGAAGTCCTTCCCCAGCCTTCCTGTAGGCCCCCTTCAGACACTGGAGGCAGCTCAGCCCGGGCTGGGCTCTGCCGGGGGCAGACACAGGTCAGCGGGTTGTTCTCCCTGCAAACCAGGAAGGATGGCAGAGGAAGCCACGGCATTCATCAGCCTCAGGCTGCCTGGCAGTGAGGAAGCTCAGCTTCCCCAAGGCTGGCCCTCATCCTCCTCCCCTGCTGCTGACCCGTGGCAAACAACTCTGGGATTGGCTTCCAGCCATCCCTGCAAGCCTCTCTCTCAGCCTGCAGCCTGCAAGCTGAGCTCCCAGCAGCACCTGCACAGCAGCTGCTCTAACACTGCATAGCCTGCTTCCCACCTTCTCCCAGCACACCTGCAAGAGCTGGGCAAGGAAACACTGCTGCAAAGCACCTCCAGGCTGAAACACCTGGGGACACACCAAGACAGGCAGCCAAAAGCTGGCTGGATGTATTACTCAGCCCCTGACACCTTCCTCTGTCCCACCAGCAAGGGCATGGGTCCCCAGAGCATCCCCTGCTTCTCCTGCCAGACACCCATCCTGCATGATCCCCCCCTAAAACTGCTCCTTCATTCAGTCCAAGCCAACCACAGCCTGTGTGTGGTGCTCCTCACTCAGTCCAGGCCAATCAGAGCCTCTCTGTGGCAGTGTTTGTAGCATCATAAGGACCATAAGGATCTTGTCCAGCTTCAGCCTTCCTTGGGAAGGTGATGGAGCAGGTCTGAGGAACTGTGTACCACACATAGTGTCATAGTATCATAGTATCAGTCAGGGTTGGAAGGGACCACAAGGATCATCTAGTTCCAACCCCCCTGTCATGGCCAGGGACACCCCACACTAGATCAGCCTGCCCAGAGCCTCATCCAGCCTGGGCTTAAACACCTCCAGGGACGGGGCCCCAACCACCTCCCTGGACAACCCATTCCAGGGCTTCACCACTCTCATGGTGAAGAACTTCCTCCTCACATCCAGCCTGAATCTCCCCACCTCCAGCTTCATTCCATTCCCCCTAGTCCTATCACTACCTGAGATCCTGAGAAGTCCTTCCCCAGCCTTCCTGTAGGCCCCCTTCAGATACTGGAAGGCCACAATGAGGTCACCTCGGAGCCTTCTCTTCTGCAGACTGAACAGCCCCAACTCCTTCAGTCTGTCCTCACAGGAGAGGTGCTCCAGCCCTCTGATCATCCTCGTGGCCCTTCTCTGGACACCTTCCAGCACCTCCACATCCCTCTTGTAATAGGGGCTCCAGAACTGGACACAGTACTCCAGGTGAGGTCTCATCAGAGCTGAGTAGAGGGGGAGGATCACCTCCCTCGACCTGCTGGCCACACTTCTCCTGATGCAGCCCAGGATCTGATTGGCTTTGCAGGCTGCAAGTGCACATTGAGAGCTCATGTTGAGCTTTTTGTCCACCAGCACCCCCAAGTCTCTCTCCTCAGGGCTGCTTTCCAGCCAGTCACTGCCCAGCCTGGATTTGTGCCTGGGATTGCCTCCACCCAGATGCAGGACCTTGCACTTGCTCTTATTGAACTTCATGAGGTTGGCTTGTGCCCACCTCTCCAGCCTGTCAAGGTCCCTCTGGATGGCCTCCCTTCCCTCCAGCATGTCTGCTGCACCACACAGCTTGGTGTCATCAGCAAACTTGCTGCGGGTGCACTCAATGCCACTGTCCATGTCACCCACAAAGATGTTGAACAAGACAGGTCCCAGGACTGATCCCTGAGGGACTCTGCTTGTCACTGGCCTCCACTGGGACATGGACCCATTGACAGCCGCTCTTTGGGTGCGGCCATCAAGCCAGTTCCTTATCCATCTAGTGGTCCACCCATGAAACCCATGTGTCACCAGTTTGGAGACCAGGATGTCCCTTCACACCCTGTCTCCTGGACCCTGCCCTTGCTGGTGGTCCACAGTACCAAGCCTGGTGTCAGGACTGCAGCCAGGCAGCCTCCACTGCCTCTGTGTGCTGGCCTGGAGACCCCTGCAGGAGCCTTTCCTTTGCAAACTCTTTCAGCTGGCACTTTGGGGGACTCCTGAGGGGGGTCCAGCCCCAAGCTGCAAGCCTTTGGCTCCTGCCTCATTGTCTCAGCCACCTACACTTTGGCTTTCCGCTGCAGCCATCCTGTGGGGAAGGCTTTGGTGCCTTTGGGGAGCAGCTGCAGGGCTTTGCAGGCTGCTTTGCATGCACAGGACCGGCTGGGGCTGCCTGCACGGTCAGGCAGATCTGTATCTTCCAGGGGATGAGTGGTCTGAGGACCTGGCTGCTCAGCCTCCCGGTGCTCCTGCGATGCTGAGGCCACCTGTGGTGCCTTTCATCTGCCAAATCTCCCCTGGAATCTCAGCTTTAATCTGCTGTTAAGCTGCTGGGTGGCAAGTGGCCCCTTCCACCTGATGCTATGTGGGGAAGGATTGGTGACAAGGCCCTTTCATCCTGCCCTCCCTTTGCCTGGTGTCCCTTTCATGTCCAAACCCTTCCAGCCACTCTGAGTGAGACCTCAGAGGCTGCTGGCAAATTGGCAGCCCCCTGCCCCCCTCCCCAGACAGCCCAAGGCCTTTGTCCCCAAGGGCTAATGACAGCTCTGCCTCCTTGACTTGGACCTGCACCAGGGCTTCTGGTTGTTGTTGCTGATGAACTTCAAGGAGCCTCTCACCACAGAAACAACATTTGCTCTCAGTTTATTTATTGATTGATCTGCTCCATTCCAAAGCAAAAGGAAGCAGCAGAAGAAGCAAAAGGCAGAAGAGAGGGAGCTGAAGGAGCAGGAGGGGGTGGAAGGCCAAGGGGGATGAGCACCACCAGCTCAGTCCCGGCTGTCAGGCTTGAAATCAAAGCTTCCCACGAAGGGAGACCAAAGCTTTCTAGGTTTGTCCTCAGCCCTTTCCTCTGAGGCTCTCTGCCCCCTGGCTGCTCTCTGCCCCCAGAGGCCAAGCCCCCTCCTGGCTGGTGAGAGAAGCTTCTCAGCTCCCAGCGCTGCCACAGGGCAGCAAGCTGCCAGAGGCTGTCTCAGGGCTGCTGAGGTGAGGGGTGGGAGACAGTCCAGCCAGGACCTCTCTCCCTGCTCTGAGAAGGTTTGGGGCTTGGGCTAGATGGCCTTTGGAGGTCCCTTCCAAGCCAAGCCATTCAGTGAGTCTAAGAGTCTAAGGTTGACTGACCCAGGAGGGAGCCTGGCAGCTCTGCCTTGGCTCAGCTCCAAATGGATTTCAACCCACCCTCAGCAGAGGATCCGATTTCTCCTGGCAGCCTCAGGACCAAGCCAGCTTCTCTTCCAGTAATGCCTCATGCTTTCCAAAGAGCAGGTCCCCCAGAGGCCCCAGAACCTGTTAGGGGTGATAGGCTCTCTCTCCCAGCACCCTCCACCCCAGCCCCCCAAGCTCCTGAATTTCCTCCAGCTCTTCCCTTCACTCCCAAAGGCCCTGCTGGCAAACAGGGTGACCCTTCACCCCCTGCTGGCAAACAGGGTCAGCCTTCACCCTCCACCCCCTGCTGGCAAACAGGGTCACCCTCCACCCCCTGCTGGCAAACAGGGTCAGCCTTCACCCTCCACCCCCTGCTGGCAAACAGGGTCACCCTTCAGGCCCAGCTGGCAAACAGGATCACCCTCCACCCCAGACCCAGAGCTGGAAAGGGGCAGAGGTGAGGCAGCTGACCTCAGAGCTCTAAAGGGACATGGCATGCCTCTGCTGTCATGCTCAGCATAGGGAGTTGGGGAAAGAACAAGGAAGGAGACTGCACCCAGAGCAGGGAGAGCAGCAGCACAGGGAGGGGATTCTGCCCTCTGCTCTGCTCAGACCCCACCTGCAACACTGCCTCCAGCTCTAGAGGCTCCCAGCACAGGAAGGACCTGGAGCTGCTGGAGAGGGTCCAGAGGAGGCCACAGAGATGCTCTGAAGGCCCAGGCTGAAGAACCTCTGCTATGGGGACAGGCTGGGAGGGTTGGGGCTGTTCAGCCTGGAGAAGAGAAGGCTCCAGGGAGAGCTTAGAGCAGCCTTCCAGTGCCTGAAGGGCTCCAGGAGAGCTGGGGAGGGACTTTTTGCAAGGCCAGGCCTGGTTAAACCTTTTGGGGTAGAAATTGTTCCTTATGTCCAACCTAAACCTCCCCTGGGGCAACATGAGGCTGTTCGCCATGGCTCCATCATCCCTGGCCACATAGCTTTCCCATACCAAGAGCTGGAGCTGCCCACAAGATCCCTGTCCCAGGTTCACAGAATCACAGATCACAGAATGTTAGGGGTTGGAAGGGACCTCAACAGATCCTCCAGCCCAAGCCCCCTGCCAGAGCAGGCTCACCCAGGGCAGGGCACACAGGAACACAGTCAGGGGGGGTTGGAATCTCTTCAGAGAAGGAGAACCTCCCTGGGCAGCCCTGCTCCAGGGCTCTCTCGCCCTCCCAGTGAAAAAGTTCGTCCTTCTGTTCCCTCAAGACTGGAGACGTTGTGATGGGGCAAAGCCTCCCCCAGGTGGTGCCCAGAGCAGTCGCTGAGTCAAGGGCCAGGCCGGCAAAGGCTGGCAGCCAGCTCAGCAGCCTGCCCGCTGCCAGCCGCGGGGCTGCCTGCCCTTTATCGTCGGCGAGCATCTCCCGCAGCGCTCCCCAGCCGGAGTGCCTCTGAGTGCCGGAGCTCCGATGTTTATTCATCCAGGGCAGACCCCAGATAGCATCGGGCCGATAACAAACCCCGCGGGCCGCTTGAAGAGGCAGATCGAATCTCCAAGATCGCTGCAGGCAGGAGGCATTAAGCACTCCGGAGTGCTCTGCCTTCATGAATATGCAGCTCCCTTGTGCAGCGCTGGCTGGGACCAGCCGGAAGGGATCTGAATGCAGAGCTCACAGTATCACAGCATCACAATATCGCCAAGGTTGGAAGAGACCTCGAGGATCATCGAGTCCAACCTGTCACCACAGACCCATGACTAGACCATGGCACCAAGTGCCACATCCAATCTCCTCTGGAACACCTCCAAGGATGGGGACTTCACCACCTCCCTGGGCAGCACATCCCAATGATGAATGATTCTCTCTGTGAAGAACTTTCTCCTCACCTCCAGCCTAAACCTCCCCTGGCACAGCTTGAGACTGTGTCCTCTTGTTCTGGTGCTGGGTGCCTGGGAGAAGAGACCAACCCCTTCCTGGCTGCAACCTCCCTTCAGGTAGTTGTAGAGGGCAATGAGGTCACCCCTGAGCCTCCTCTTCTCCAGGCTAAACAACCCCAGCTCCCTCAGCCTCTCCTCACAGGGCTGTGCTCAAGGCCTCTCCCCAGCCTTGTTGCCCTTCTCTGGACACCTTCCAGCAGCTCAACATCTTTCCTAAACTGAGGGCCCAGAACTGGACACAGGACTCAAGGTGTGGCCTAACCAATGCAGAGTACAGGGGCACAATGACTTCCCTGCTCCTGCTGGCCACACTATTCCTAATGCAGGCCAGGATGCCATTGGCCTTCTTGGCCACCTGGGCACACTGCTGGCTCATGTTCAGGCAGCTGTCAATCAGCACCCCCAGGTCCCTCTCTGTTTGGCAGCTCTCAGCCACTCTGACCCCAGCCTGTAGCTCTGCCTGGGGTTGTTGTGGCCAAAGTGCAGCACCTGGACTTGTTGAATGCCATCCTGTTGGACTCTGCCCATCTGTCCAGTCTGTCAAGGTCCCTCTGCAAAGCCTTTCTACCCTCTAACTAACCAACATCTGCAGGGACATCCCCAACTGGACCAGGTTGCCCAGAGCCCTGTCCAGCCTCACCTTGGATATCTCCAGGGATAGGGCCCCAGCCAGCTCCCTGGGCAGCCTGTGCCAGTGTTCCACCACCCTCCTGCTCCAGAACTTGCTCCTAAAATGGGAAAGGTGTCTCCAGACCAGTCCTTGGCAGCAAACCTTCACAAGACCTTGCTGTGCATGACCTGAATTCCTCCATCCTTGGAAGCTGATTCAGGAAGGGCTCAGAGGACAGGGGAAACACCCCCAGCAAAGATGAGGATGTGGCAAGAGGTGAAAGATGAAGAGGACCTGAACTAGGCCCTGAACAAGGAACATCCCACAGACAGCCATGAGAGATGGTGGAACACCTCCAGCAAGCCACCTCCTGCCCCAGGATACACCCACAGCAGGATGGTCATCCAGGGGGATCCCACCCCAGAGGCCATCTGGGTGGCTGGTGAGACCAGGGGCATGGCTGGTTGGATGCTCCAGAATCACAGAAGTGTCAGGGCTGGAAGGGACCTCAAGGCTCAGCCAATCCCAAACCCCTGCCACGGGCAGGGACACCTCACACTACAGCAGCTTGCTCACAGCCACAGCCAGCCTGGCTGCAAACACCTCCAGGGGTGAGGCTGCCACCACCTCCCTGGGCAACCTGTGCCAGGCTCTCACCACCCTCATGGGGAACAACTTCTTCCTCACAGCCAATCTCAGTCTCCCCACTTCTACTTTTGCTCCATCCCCCCCAGCCCTATCACTCCCTGACACCCTACAAAGTCCCTTCCCAGCTTTCTTGGAGCCCTCTGCAGATCCTGCAAGGCCACAAGAAGGTCTCCCTGCAGCCTTCTCCTCTCCAGCCTGCACAACCCCAACTCTCTCAGGCTGTCTCCAGAGAAGAGCAGCTCCAGCCCCCTGCCCCTCCTCGTGGCCCTTCTCTGGACACCTTCCAGCACCTCCAGCTCCTTCCTGGCACAGAGGCTCCAGACCTGGCCCCAGAGCTGCAGCTGTGGTCTCAGCAGAGTGGAGCAGAGGGGCAGAATCCCCTCCCTCCCCTGCTGGCCACACTTCTCTTGCTGCAGCCCAGGCTCTGCTTGGCTCTCTGGGCTGCAAGTGCTCACTGCTGGCTCCTGTTGAGCTTCTCCTCCCCCAGCACCCCCAAGGCCTTTCCTCCAGGGCTGCTCTCAAGGCAGTCCCTGCCCAGCCTGTATCAGTGCCTGGGATTGCCCTGAGCCAGCTGCAGGACCCTGCACCCTGAGGTCAGCCCTGGCTGGCCCCCCAGGCGGAGCCCTCCTCACCCCCTCCCCGCTGCTCGCCCGGTGGTTCGCGCAGGGCCGCCGCAGCCTGGCTGGCTGCGAGCTGGGGAGGAAGCAGCGGCGAAATTAATTAAGACAACAGAGGCCCGAAGAAAAGGGAAAAGTTAATTAGTCACGGCAATCAGTTAGATGTGATCCGAGAGAACAAACAAAAGAGTTAGAAGCGGTGTCACTGGCGGGCTGCTGCTCGGCGAGGCAAAAGAAGGGATTAGGGAGAGATTTGCACCAAAGGGAACGGCTTTGTGCTGCTGCTCCTTATGTAATTGGGGATTTAGAAGCGGCACAAAGAGTCATTACCACCAAATTTCTTTGTCAGAGGGGAGAGGGAGGGGAAAAAGTAAAAAGGAGGGGGGAAAAAAGTTGACATTTCTGAAGCGCAGGGGGGGAGGGGGAGCAGCAAAACAGGGAGGGTCGATAGGGGGCTGGGGAAGGGAGGGTTTGTCCCTGCCATGGGGCAGCAGGGCGCTGGTGGGGAAGAAGAGGAGGAGGAGGAGGGGTGGTAGTGTCTGCCCCAGCGGACTTCCAGGAAGGGGTAGGGGCGGAGGAGGAGAGATCAGAGCAGCGCCGGGAGGGAGGCAGAGCCTTAAAGGCAACTACCAAGGAGTGGGAAAGGGTGGGAAATGGCAAAGCTGTGCTCAAGGAAGGGAGGGAGGCAGCAAGGATGGCACCCAGAGAGGCAGTGGGGCAGCCATGCTCCAAGAGAAGAGGCAGGAGGTAGCAGGGATGGCACCAGAGAGGCTGTGGGCAGTGGGGCAGCCATGCTCCAAGAGAAGAGGCAGGAGGTAGCAGGGATGGCACCAGAGAGGCTGTGGGGTGGGGCAGCCATGCTCCAAGAGAAGAGGCAGGAGGTAGCAGGGATGGCACCAGAGAGGCTGTGGGCAGTGGGGCAGCCATGCTCCAAGAGAAGAGGCAGGAGGTAGCAGGGATGGCACCAGAGAGGCAGTGGGGCAGCCATGCTCCAAGAGAAGAGGCAGGAGGTAGCAGGGATGGCACCAGAGAGGCAGTGGGGCAGCCATGCTCCAAGAGAAGAGGCAGGAGGTAGCAGGGATGGCACCAGAGAGGCTGTGGGGCAGCCATGCTCCAAGAGAAGAGGCAGGAGGTAGCAGGGATGGCACCAGAGAGGCTGTGGGCAGTGGGGCAGCCATGCTCCAAGAGAAGAGGCAGGAGGTAGCAGGGATGGCACCAGAGAGGCTGTGGGGCAGCCATGCTCCAAGAGAAGAGGCAGGAGGTAGCAGGGATGGCACCAGAGAGGCTGTGGGGCAGCCATGCTCCAAGAGAAGAGGCAGGAGGCAGCAGGGATGGCACCAGAGAGGCAGTGGGGCAGCCATGCTCCAAGAGAAGAGGCAGGAGGTAGCAGGGATGGCACCAGAGAGGCAGTGGGGCAGCCATGCTCCAAGAGAAGAGGCAGGAGGCAGCAGGGATGGCACCAGAGAGGCTGTGGGGCAGCCATGCTCCAAGAGAAGAGGCAGGAGGCAGCAGGGGTGGCACCAGAGAGGCTGTGGGCAGTGGGGCAGCCATGCCCAGCAGAGCTGGCAGCAGTGGATGGCAGGTTTTCTGCCTGAGCTGCTTCCATTATCTCTGCTCTCTCCTCCCCAGCTAGGGAATTATTTACTCCAGCAGCTCCACTTCCCTCCAAGTGGGCACAAAATTGTCTCCTTGTTGCTAAGGCCCAGCCTGGTGCTGCTGTGCCAGTGCTGAGAGCCACCACTGGAGTCCCCAACTTGTCTGCAGTGGGCTCTGAGCTCAGTGCCATGCTGCTGTGCTGACACCCCTTCACTGCTGGCATCTCTTCACTGTTGGTGGCATCTCTTCCCTGTTGGTGGCATCTCACTGTTGGTGGCATCTCTTCCCTGTTGGTGGCATCTCTTCACTGTTGGTGGCATCTCCCCACTGTGGTGGCATCTCCTCACTGTTGGTGGCATCTCTTCCCTTTTGGTGGCATCTCCCCACTGTGGTGGCATCTCCTCACTGTTGGTGGCATCTCTTCAGTGTTGGTGGCATCTCTTCCCTGTTGGTGGCATCTCCCCACTGTGGTGGCATCTCCTCACTGTTGGTGGCATCTCTTCACTTTTGGTGGCATCTCTTCCCTGTTGGTGGCATCTCCCCACTGTGGTGGCATCTCCTCACTGTTGGTGGCATCTCTTCCCTGTTGGTGGCATCTCCCCACTGTGGTGGCATCTCCTCACTGTTGGTGGCATCTCTTCCCTTTTGGTGGCATCTCTTCACTGTTGGTGGCATCTCCCCACTGTGGTGGCATCTCCTCACTGTTGGTGGCATCTCTTCAGTGTTGGTGGCATCTCTTCACTGTTGGTGGCATCTCCCCACTGTGGTGGCATCTCCTCACTGTTGGTGGCATCTCTTCCCTGTTGGTGGCATCTCACTGTTGGTGGCATCTCTTCCCTGTTGGTGGCATCTCTTCCCTGTTGGTGGCATCTCCCCACTGTGGTGGCATCTCTTCACTGTTGGTGGCATCTCCCCACTGTGGTGGCATCTCCTCACTGTTGGTGGCATCTCCTCACTGTGCTGGATGCCTCCAGAAGGGGCAAGAGAAGACTTCAGGCTCCTGGGTCTCCCACTCCAGCCCCAGCAGCTGGCACAGGTGCCCACAAGGCTGTCACTGGGAGAGGGCAGGTTGAGACTGGAGATGAGGAAGAAATTCTTTGCAGTGAGGGTGGGGAGACACTGGCACAGGTTGCCCAGGGAGGCTATGGCTGCCTCCTGCCTGGAGGTGCTCAAGGCCAGGCTGGATGAGCAACCTGTGCTGGTGGGAGGTGTCCCTGCCCACGGCAGGGGTTTGGAACTGGATGGTCTTTGAGGTCCCTTCCAACCCACCCCCTTCCATGATTCTCTGCTCAGGTGCTGGTGGGAGTCCCAGCAAGCTCACTGCAGCTCCCAAGCCACGGTGGGGCTGAGCCTGGTGCTGGTGGTGCTGGGATGGGATAGGTTGGGGTAGCCCTGGGCTTTCACAGGCTGGGTGGGAGGAGATCCACCCCTTTTGGCTCCCAGGGCACTCTGTCCTGCAGGAGCAGGCTCTTCTCCTGAGGTGCCTGCTGGGAGCCCCCTGGGGCTGGCAGTGGGGAGCTGAGGGATGGGGACCTGCCCCTCCCTGCTGCCTTTATGCCCTGCTGGCTGTTTATCACTGAAACACTGACTCAGATATCACTTCCAATGGAAGAGAAGACCAAGGAGGCATGAAACCACCCCAGGCTCTCCAGTGGCCCTGCTGGACAAGCTGCAAAGTCAGATGAAGGCCAAACCACGGGGAGGGACTTTCTAAGGTGTCAGAGAGGGATAGGACTGGGGGGGGGGATGGAGCAAAACTAGAAGTGAGGAGAATGAGATTGGATGTGAGTAAGAAGTTGTTCCCCATGAGGGTTGTGAGAGCCTGACACAGGTTGGCAGCCTCATGCCTGGAGGTGTTTGCAGCCAGGCTGGCTGTGGCTGTGAGCAACCTGCTGTGGTGTGAGGTGTCCCTGCCCATGGCAGGGGGGTTGGGACTGGCTGAGTCTTGGGGTGCCTTCCAGCTCTGACACTTCTGTGACTCCATGAAACCCCTGTTGAAGCACCACCAGCCCCTCAGCACACCTCATCCTCCTCCCATGCAGTGTCCCCAGGACACCCAGTGCCAGCCAGGAGAACATCTCTACCATGCCCATGGAGACCTCCTCCCAAACCCACTCTTCTGCAGGCAAAAAAAAGAGGCAGCCACCAAGTCCCTTCCCAAGCTCCCAGCAGTTCCCTCTGGGCTCTGGCAGCACTTCCAGCAGTGCTTGGGGAACCTGCTCTTTAGTTTCTGAGTCAAAAGGCTTTTGAGGGCAGCTCTTGGAGGAGCAGGGGTGTGCTCCACATCCTCCTCAGCCCCCTCTCCAAGCTCCTGTGCTTTGATGCTCGTGTCTAGACAGCAGCAACCTCAAAGGCCTGGAGGTGTGAGGAGTGTGGTGGTTCCTCACCACTGCTGGCCTGGCTGCACAGTGCTCAGCAGCTGCTGCATTGCCACACTTGCTGCTAGCTCCAGAGGGATGCTCCTGGATGCTCAAAGCTGCAGGGCTGGAGTCTTCTGCAAAGCTCTGCTAACCTGGAGAGATCCAGGCTGGGCTGGGGAGCAGCTCTGAGACCTGTCTGCATCCTGCAACAGGGCCAGGAGGATGCTGGAGGGCCCAGCTGTGCCTTGGCCAGCAGTGTCCACCCCTGGGATGCACCCTGCAAACCTTGCAGTGTGGTGAGAGGTGAGCCCAAGGCAACCTCATGAAGTTGAACAAGGCCAAGTGCAAGGTCCTGCACCTTGGACTGGGGCAATCCCAAGCACAAATCCAGGCTGGGTGAGGAGTGGCTTGAGGAGAAGGCCTTGGGGGTGTCAGCTGGTGACAAAGTCCCCAGGAGCCAGCAATGGTCCCTGGCAGCCCAGCAGGCAGCTGAGTGCTGAGCTGCATCCAGAGCAGGGAGAGCAGCAGCACAGGGAGGAGATTCTGCCCTCTGCTCTGCTCAGACCACACCTGCAGCACTGCCTCCAGTTCTGGGGCCCCCAGCACAGGAAGGACCTGGAGCTGCTGGAGAGGGTCCAGAGGAGGCCACAGAGATGATCAGAGGCTGCAGAAGCTCCCCTGTGGGGACAGGCTGGGAGAGTTGGGGCTGCTCAGCCTGGAGAAGAGGAGGCTCCAGGGAGACTTCAGAGCAGCTTCCCAGTACCTGAAAGGACTCCAGAAGAGCTGGGGAGGGACTTGTGACAAGGGCTGGGAGTGCCAGGAGGAGAGAAAATGGTTTTGAGCTGGGAGAGAGGAGACTGAGACTGGAGATGAGGAAGAAATTCATTGCAGTGAGGGTGGGGAGACACTGGTACAGGTTGCCCAGGGAGGCTGTGGCTGCCTCCTGCCTGGAGGTGTTCCAGGCCAGGCTGGATGAGGCCTTGAGCAGCCTGTGCTGGTGGGAGGTGTCCCTGCCCAGGGCAGGGGGGTTGGAGCTGGCTGATCTTGAAGGTCCCTTCCAACCCAACCCATTCCCTGACCCCTGAGCTCAGCCACTCCTGGGTTTGGGCTTTCCCACCACATCTCTGGGGAGTCGGTGGCTGGGGGTTAATTAATTGTCTTAATAAGGGGGGCGAGAGGGGGGGAACCCAGTCAGCAGTAAGGCAGCTGTGCCCGGGGGCTGTCACCGGAGCTGGCCGGGGCGGGAGGGGACGCGGGGCGGGACAGGGTGGCAAGGCAGGGAGGGTGCGAAGCCCGGAGCGGTTCGCATCTGCGTGGCGCCACCTCCCCCGGGGGAGCCCGGCGTGCAAAGCTGGCTGGAGGCTGGGGAGCGAGAGGGATCCTGGCGGGGATCCCGGCGGGGGATCCCGGGAAGGCGAGGTGCTGTCAGATCCGCTCCTCGCTCCGCGGCTCGCTGACCGCGGCCGGCGGCGGCAGCCCGAGCCGGGCCCGGCCCCGGCGCTCCCCCCGCTGCCCGCAGCAGCTTTGGTTGCTTTGCAGGCAGCTGCCTCATGAAAAATGCAGCCGCCCCTAGCCTCCTACACGGAATTGGTTTTAGCTCGGGATTCTCGGCTGTGGTGCCGGGAGAGGGACGGATCCGGCCTTAGCTGGCTCCCTGTGCAGGCACAGCAGGGTTTGGGTCCTGCAGGCTGCATCCCGTCCCTCCACCCTGCCCCATCTCCCCTCCTCACATCCCCAAACCTGCCCCATCTCCCCTCCTCACACCCTCCACCCTGCCCCATCCTCCCATCCTCACCCTCTCCACCCTGCCCCATCTCCCCTACTCACATCCCCAAACCTGGCCCATCTCCCCTCCTCACACCCTCCACCCTGCCCCATCCTCCCACCCTCACACCCTTCCCCCTGCCCTATCTCCCACCTTCACATCCCCAAACCTGCCCCATCTCCCCTCCTCACACCCTCCACCCTGCCCCATCCTCCCATCCTCACACCCTCCACCCTGCCCCATCTCCCATCCTCACCCTCTCCACCTCCCCTCCTCACATCCCCACACCCTGCCCCATCTGCCATCCTCATTCCCTCCACCCTGCCCAGGTTTCCCAGAGCCGCATCCAGCCTGGCCTTCAAAACCTCCAGGCATGAGGCTGCCACCACCTCCCTGGGCACCCTGTGCCAGTCTCTCACCACCCTCATGGGGAACAACTTCTTCCTCACACCCAAACTCAATCTCTTCTCCTCTAGTTTGGATCCATTCCCCCCCTCAGTCCTATCACTCCCTGACCCCCTCTAAAGTCCCTCCCCATGGTCCTTCCAGCCCAAAGCAGTCTGGGATTCAGGGGCTCTGCTAATGCCCAGTGGGGAAGGGCTGTGCAGGCACAACCCTCAGACACCAGCTGCCTTCAGGAGAAGACACTGATCCCTCTCTCTGTGTTTTGAGGTGATCCTGCCTGTCAGACCCCATCAGTGCTGCGGGATGGACCTGTGCCATCCCCTGGCTGAGAGCCCCTAGAGGCAGGAGTGGTCAAGCCTCTCGTCCCTGCCCTTTAGAGGACTCAGAGGTGCGGTGGGAGCTGAGTGACTTAGCTCCTAAATGCTTCTCGCACGGCAGGGGAAGGACAGCAGGGGGAAGGACTTCACACCCAGCATCCTGCCCTCACCTGAGGGGCCAGGGGTTCGTAAATCAATACCCTCGGCAAAAGAAGGCGCTCCATGCAGCACAGGCAAGCTGGGCAGCTGAAGGGGAATTGATCTCCGAGCTCCAAAGAGGTGGTCGCTTAGGTGAGAGCCACCACATCGCGGCTGGGTTGGAGCCCGGCTCCTGCCTCCCTTCCTTCCCACCCCCGCCGGTGGCGGCGGCCGCCGTGCCCGCAGCGTCCCACGGGCCGGTTCCACCCAGCTGAAAACAATCCCGAGCTGAATCAGCTGGAAGAGCACATCGGAGCTGAGGCATTTGAATCATAATTCCGAGCTGTGAAGAATGCTTCCAGCAGCTACCCAGAGAGACAATCCCTCAATCAGGAGAGCAGAGCACTGTTTAAGAGCAAGAGACAAAAGTGAAACCAGCTGGAGAGAAGGAAATCAGCGAGACACGGGGAGAGGGGGAACGGGAAGCCCAGCCCTGCCAGCCTGCCAGCGGGACAAAACAACCCCGGGAGACAATGGGAACTGATGCTTGGGTACCTGTGACAGCCAGCAGCCAGCAGCAGCAGCGGGGCTGGCGAGGCTCAGCACCTACTGTGGGAGTCTGGCTGGGTGGAATGAGGCAGCCAAGCACGGTGAGGGTGGGAAAGGACCTCTGGAGAGCATCCAGTCCAAGCCCCCTGCTCCAGCAGGGCACCCACAGCACAATGCCCAGCAGCACAATGCCCAGGGGGGGTTGGAAGCTCTCCACACCGGGAGACTCCACAACCTCTCTGGGCAGCCTGCTCCAGGCCTCCAGCACCCTCACACCAAACAACTTTCTCCTCCTCTTCACATGGAACCTCCTGGCTGTCAGTCTGTGCCCACTGCCCCTTGTGCTGTCCCTGGGCACCACTGCCAAGGTTCTGGATGGGACCTCCATGAGGGCAGCCAAAGAAATCTGACAGGCTGGGAGGAACCCCCACAGGTTAGCTCCATCTCCCAGCAGGACACAGGACAGAGCCCTGGAGCAGGCCTCTCATGGAATCCTAGAATGGTTTGGGTTGGAAGGGACCTTAAAGGTGATCTAGTTCCAAGCCCCTGCCCTGGGCCCCTAGGGACCCCTGCCACCAGCTCAGGTCACGGTGTCCAGGCAGGTTTGGAATCTCTCCAGAGGAGTCCACAAGATCACTAGGCAGCCTCTCCCAGTGCTCAGGCACCCTCAAAGTCAAGGGATTCCTCCTCGTGGAGCCTCCTGGATCCCAGTTCATGCCCATTGCCCCTTGTGCTGCCACTGGGCACCGCTGAAAGGAGCCTGGCCCCAGCCTGCTGACAGCTGTGACTGGTGAGGAGTGGCAGAGGTGGAGCACCCTGAGCAGGGGGGGTGGGAAGAGCTGGACGAGGATCTCTGCATCCTGTCAAGCTGCTGCTCCATCAGCAGGTGAGGAACAAGCAGGTTGCAGGTGAGTGGAGGCAGGCTAGTGCTTGAAAAGGTCAACCCTGACATCTGTCCTGGGCAGTGCCACCGAGGGCCTTGTGCAGGGCTCGAGGAGGGAGGAGGCAGAGCAGCATGGTGTAACCAGGGGCAGTCACCATGGCTTTGCAGGAAATGTGTGGTGTCAGCTTGACAACATCATTTGAGGGTGTGAGAGAAGCTCCATGGCCAGAGGCAACAGTGCAGACCTCTGGGTTTGCTCAGCAGCCAGACAGCCATCACCCACCCTCCCTCCACCCTTCCCTGCCCCCAGCAGCTGAGGCACAAGCCCCTGAAGGCCATGAAGGGGCTCTGGGCTACAGCCCCACTGCTGCCCCACTGCTGGTGCTTTAGGAAGGACGTTTGTGGAGGTCAGGATGAAGGAATCCCTCTAAAAGAGTCCTAAGGAAGTCCAAAGGGAGGAATGGGCAGGGAAGGATGTGGTCCAGGCAGGATGCTGGTAGGGAAGGATGGTGCTGAAATCTCGGAAGGGCTGGTCCTGCCAGGGTCCGCAGGGACAGCTCCCTGCAGAGCCCCCTGGATGAAGACCCTGTCCTGAGGGCTGGCAGGGCGAGAAGAGAGCTGGGGTGGGATGGTCTTCGCGATGCTGACTCAGGCCGTGGGATGGAGCAGGAAAGCTGCAGCCCCGGGCTCTGTGACCGCGCCGGCCTGCAGCACCACGCCAGGCTCAGCCCCGTGCCTTGCAGTCCCGCCAGAGCCAGGCAGGGGAGTTCAAAGCAGCTCCTAAGCCGCTCAAGCTAAGGCTGATTTGCCACCGCCCGCGGCCGCGCCGCAGCCCACCCTGGGCGCCGGGAGGGTCACTCCTGCCCGCCTGCGTCCGGTCTCCTCCTCCCCCACAGCAGCTGGCCGATGTCCTGCCGAAGGGTGCTGCTGATGCCCTGCGGAACGGGAGGGATGCGCGGGAGGGGCAGCAGGGATCGGCTGCGGCCGGCTGCTGGCTCCGGGGCTGCGGCCAGCGCCGGCCAGGGGTTGGATGCAGACCGCCTGGCTGGAGAGCCTCTGGCCTGATTAGCTGGCTGAGTGGAGAGGGAAGGAGGAGGACAAGCGTGAATCAGAGCTCTGAGACCTTGAGGAGGCCTGATTTCATTCCGAGAGAGGCCGGGGCCGCCGGGCTGTGGCCTTGGCTGGGATATTAAGGATGCAGGCAGGGAGCTGGAGAGGGCAGCAGGGCTGGGAGCCAGGCAGGTGCTGACAAGTGAGCAGCAGCTCCTCCAGGAGGGTGCTCTTGGGGGAGGCTCTACACCGCGGTCCAAGCTGGGCAGGCTGCCAGCTGGTGGAAAGGGTGATGGCATCAGAGCAGCATGGCCTTCAGCAAGAGGCTGAAAAATTGCTGAGAGCCTCTGATTTGTGAATGCTCCTGCGGCAGGAAGGGCAGGGCAGGGCAGCACTGGCATGGAGAAGGCCATCAATGCCTCCACACCTCACCCAGCCTGCCCAGAGGAGGTGCTGAGGGGGTGTTCTAACAGCACTGTCACAGCTGTGGGCACTGGGAGAGGGACACTGGCATCAGGAGAGGGGCACTGGCACCAGAAGAGGGGCACTGGCAAAAGCACACTGGAGAGGCAGGCACCATGTGTAAACTGAATGGGTGGTCAGGCACTGGAGTGCAGTGAGGGTGGGGAGGCACTGGCACAGGTTGCCCAGGGAGGTTGTGGCTGCCTCTTCCCTGGAGGTGGTCCAGGCCAGGCTGGATGAGCAGCCTGGGCTGGTGGGAGATGTCCCTGCCCATGGCAGGGGGTTGGAACTGGATGATGTTTGAGGTCCCTTCCAACCCAACTCATTCTATGGATCCAGGGAGGTGGTGGAGTCCCCATGGCTGGAGGTGTTCAAGGAGCCTGTGGCCATGGCACTTGGGGCCATGGTTTGGTGGCCATGGTGGGGTTGGGTTGATGGTTGAACTGAATGGTTCCAGGGGTGATGGCACTTCAGGATGTGGTTTAATAGCCATGGTGGGGTTGGGTTGATGGTTGAACTGAATGGTTCTAGAGGTGGTGGCACTTCAGGATGTGGTTTAATAGCCATGGTGGGGTTGGGTTGATGGTTGGCCTGGATGATCTTAGAGGTCTTTTCCAACTGAACCAATCCTATGATTCCATGCTTCTGTGATTCTATGGACAGGGAGGTGGTGGAGTCCCCATGCCTGGAGGTGTTTAAGGAGCCTGTGGCCATGGCACTTGGGGCCATGGTTTGGTGGCCATGGGGGGCTTGGGTTGATGGTTGGCCTGGATGTTTCTAAGGCTGGTGGCACTCCAGAACATGGTTTGGTGGCTATGATGGGGTTGGGTTGATGGTTGGCCTGGATGGTTCCAGGAGTGGTGGCACTCCAGAACATGGTTTGGTGTCCATGGTGGGGTTGGGTTGATGGTTGGCCTGGATGGTTCTAAGGCTGTTAGCACTTCAGGATGTGGTTTAATAACCATGGTGGGGTTGGGTTGATGGTTGGCCTGGATGGTTCTAGGGGTAGTAGCACTTCAGGATGTGGTTTAATAGCCATGGTGGTGTCATAGGGTTGGAAGGGTAAGGCCCAAAAGCCTCCTCCCTCCCCCCTGTAATGTAAAGGGAAAGAAAATTGAAGGGAAAGAAAAAAACCTCACAGCTGCATTAGCAAAGCAGTGGAGCTGTATATTTACAAAGCAATGTGGGATATGCAGGGGAATATATACAAATTTACAATATTTACAATATATACAAAGATATACAATAAAGTAACACAGAAATGAGAGTTCCCCCCCCCCGCTGAGGGGGTTCCCCACCTCCGCTCTCCCCCTCTCTCCCCCTTTCCCCAGAGTGGGTTAGAAAGAGAGAGAAAGAGAAAAAAAGGTTAGAAGCAGTTTGTATTAATTGGAAAGGAGTTAATACAGGCCTTAGTAGCTTATCGGTTTCAAGGCCGAAGCCTTGGCAGAAAGCCCAGGACAGAGAGCTGCTGCCCTGCGGAGGAGTGGAAGCAAGACTGAAGATAAAGTGCTGAAATGCCCAGGATACCCTCCTGCACTCCCAGTTCAGAAGGTGCTTCCTCCCACTTTACCAATGAAATTAGTTTATATTGTTATTTTCATTTACCAACTTCCGTCCACCATATTCCCTTTCTTAAGGGGACAGCCCCAACCGGTGACAGGTGGGGTTGGGTTGATGGTTGGCCTGGATGACCTCAGAGGTCTTTCCCAACTCAACCCACCCTACGACTCCATGCATCCCACCCCCACACAGCCCTCTGGCACCTCAGCAAGCAGCGTGAAAGCAGGGGGAGAGCACATCCCAGAGCCCCAGCCCCTGCTCTGTTGGGCTTTGGGTTGGGTTCGGTGGTTTTTTTTTCCCCTTTCCCTTCCTCTGGTTTCTGCTCAGCAAAGTCTGAGCTTCAGCACTGAGGCTCCTTCCTCTCTTTTCCTTCTCCCCCTTCTGCAGGAGGATGCACAAAGTGTGCCAATGTAAATTGCTCCATTTGGAGGGCTAATTGCACTAAAAGGCAGCACTGATCTGTGGGTTTTTGGCTGAGGTTTTTTTTGTGTGTGTGATTATTTTTTTCCTCTCTCTCTCCCTCTCTCCCTCTCTCTCCCCCCCCCCCCCCCTCTATTTTACATTAGCAGCTGAGCTGTCAGAGCTGAAATGGAAACTCATTTTTAAGGGCTTTGCATTTACAGTGGCTTCAACAATGAAAAATGTTCCCTGACAGTAATAGAAGGCAAAACCTCATTAGGGAAACTTAAACCAAAGCGGCACGGCGCTGAAGCCCTCAGGGCTGCTTCCCAGCGGCTTAAGGGGGAGCGGGGAGCCTGCCTCACATGACTCTGACCCTGCCCACCGGAGTGCTCTGCCTGCTCCCTGGCTGGAGCTCTGCCCCCAAGGAGCGAGGTGGCTGACATGCAGAGCCTCTCAAACGAGATGGCAAATGGCTTTGCCCCGGGGGCCTTCCACGGGGGGAGAATCGCCACCACTGCCACCCTACCCCCCAGCCTCCTGAGATGGCATTCATGGGGTCCTCAGATCACCCCATGGGGCTGTGATCCTTCCAGGGGTGGAGAATCACCACCCCACCCTCACTCCCCAGCCTCCTGAGATGGCATTCATGGGGTGGTCACATCACCCCATGGGGCTGTGACCCTTCCAGGGGTGGGGAACCACCCTACCCTCCACCTCCAACCTCCTGAGATGGCATTCATGGGGTGGTCAGATCATTCCATGGGGCTGTGATCCTTCCAGGGGTGGGGAATCACCACCCCACCCTCACTCCCCAGCCTCCTGAGATGGCATTCATGGGGTGGTCAGATCACCCCATGGGGCTGTGACCCTTCCAGGGGTTGGGAATCACTCTACCCCCCACCTCCAGCCTCCTGAGATGGCATTCATGGGGTGGTCAGATCACCCCATGGGGCTGTGACCCTTCCAGGGGTTGGGAATCACTCTACCCCCCACCTCCAGCCTCCTGAGATGGCATTCATGGGGTGGTCAGATCACCCTATGGGGTTGTGACCCTTCCAGGTGGGGAGAATCTTCCTCCTCCTGGGCTGGCATTTCTGGGGTGGTCAGATCACCCCATGGGGCTGTGACCCTTCCAGGGGTGGAGAATCTTCCTCCTCCTGGGCTGGCGTTTCTGGGGTGGTCAGATCACCCCATGGGGCTGTGATCCTTCCAGAGGTGGGGGATCACCACCATCACCCTGCCTCCACCCCCAGCCTCCTGAGATGACATTCATGGGGTCCTCAGATCACCCCATGGGGCTGTGATCCTTCCAGGGGTGGAGAATCTTCCTCCTCCTGGGATGGCATTTTTGGGGTAGTCAAATCATCCTATAGGGCTGTGACCCTTCCAGGAGTGGAGAACTCCCCTCCTGAGATGGCATTCATGGGGTGGTCAGACCATCCTATGGGGCTGTGATCCTTCCAGGGGTGGAGAATCTTCCCTCTCCTGGGCTGGTATTTTTGGGGTGGTCAAATAATCCCATAGGGCTGTGACCCTTCCAGGGGTGGAGACCCTTCTACCCTCCTCCCCCCCTTCCCCTCCCCTCCTTCCTGGGCTGGCACTCCTGGGGTGATCAAATGACCCCACAGGGCTGAGCAGTGGTGCTGAGGGACAAAGGGGCAGCCCCAGCCTTGGGAGAGCTAGGGAATGGTTGGGCTCAATGGCCTCAAAGGTCCTTTCCAGCCACATAAAATCTATGGCTCTATGGTGCTGGGCAGGGTGCTCAGCCTTCCTCAGAGCCCACCCCTTCCCTTTGCCCTGTGGGAGCCTCCCCAGCCAGCAGCAGAGCCCAGGGCAGTGATGGCCCCCAGGAGCCCCTCACCCGCACCCTGGGGTGTCCTGAAGCCTCTAGCAGCCAGCCCAGTGCTCCAGCCCCAGCAGCAGATGTTCCAAGCCCACAGAGAGCAGACTGAAGGCAGGAGCTGCTGGGCAGGGCAGCTGGCAGCTTGGCCAGGGCCGTTTTGCATCCCCACTGATATCCAGAGGGTGATTTGCATGGCCAGCAGCTATTTTTAACCTGGGAGCTCAGCTCCTTCAGCACAGAGCTCAGCCTGTGCCGGGATCAGGGATCAGGGATCAGGCCACGCTGTGCCCTGCTGGGGACACACAGGCTTCAAAGAGGAGCAGGAGGAGGCTCCCTGCCCGTGGTCACAAAGCTGCTGAGGTGCCAGCAGGAGCAGGGGGCAGTGGTCCCAAACCACAGCACTCTGACCTCAGCACCTCCAAGCTGCCTCCTGGCCTGGCTCCAACCTGACTCTGCTGAAACCCTCTGCAGCTGCCCCATGGTGTGTGGGCACCCAGGATGAGGTGCAGCTGGAGTGACAGGGTGGCTTGGGTTGGAAGGGACCTTTAAACATCAACCTGTCTGATCCAACAGCCCTGCCACGGGCAGGGACCTCTGAAGGTTGCTCAGAGACCTGCCCAGCCCAACCTAGAATAGTTCCATGGGTGGTGGCACTCCAGGACATGGTTTGGTAGCCATGGTGGGGTTGGGTTGATGGTTGGACTGGATGGTTCTAGGGGTAGTAGCACTTCAGGACATGGTTTGGTGGCCATGGTGGGGTTGGGTTGATGGTTGGACTGGATGATCTTAGAGGTCTTTTCCAACCCAAACTGTTCTATGATTCTCTCTGGGCAGCCTGGGCCAGGCTCTCCCCACCCTCAGGGTCAAACATTTCTCCCTTCTCTCCACTCTGCATCTCCCTCTTGCAGTTCAAACCATCCCCCCTCGACCTGTCCCAGCAGACCCTGCTCCAAACTCTGTCCCCAGCTTTCTTCTCAGCCTCTTCAAGCTCTGCAAGGCCACCAGAAGGTCTCCCTGGAGCCTTCTCTTCCCCAGGCTGAACACCCCCAACTCTCTCAGCTTGGCCTCACAGCAGAGGGCTTCCAGCCCTGCCAGCATTGCTGTGGCCTCCTCTGTCTACCAGGTCCCTGTCTGTGCTGAGGACTCCAGAGCTGCCCCAGCACTGCAGGGAAGGTCCCAGCAGAGCACAGCAGAGAGGCAGAATCCCCTCCCTGCCCCTGCTGCCCACCCTGCTGGGGATCAGCCCAGGACAGGCTGGGGCTGGGCTGGCAGTGCTTGATGTTAGGGAATGCAACAGCCCCATGGCAGGGTGGCACAGAGGAGTCCCCAGGGCATGGCCTAGCTCCATGATGGGATGATAATGTCTTCAGGCCATGGCATAACCACCCAGCCTGGCTCTGCTGGGTTTCCCTGAGCACCAGCCCCAGCCAAAGCCCCAGCAACCACTCATGGGAATGATCTGACTGCTTCTGGAGGGCTCCAGCTCTATGGGGGACCTGTTTGCAGCCCTGGGCATGGCCCCAGCAGAGCTCCTGACTGAAGAAGACTCTGTCCTGTCCTTTTGGGGGGCACAAAACCACCAGTGGAGCCTGGCAGCTAGAGGAAGGACTCCAGGCTCTAAGCCAAAGGGGCAAGAGAAGGTACCAACATGTTTGCTCTGCCCCAGTATCATTCTCTGCTCACAGCTTTCCCTGGCCACAACCTTCCATGCCAACATCCTTCCCTAACAGCATCCTTCCCTGGCCACATCCTTCCCTACCAGCATCCTTCCCTACCAGCATCCTGCCCTGCCCACATCCTTCCCTGTCCATTCCTCCCTTTAGACTTCTTCAGGACTCTTTCAGAGGGATTTCTTCATCCTGACCTCCACAAACCTCCTTCCTAAGGCATCTCCTGATCTTTCTACAGCACCAGCAGTGGGGCAGCAGTACGGCTCTAGCCCAGAGCCCCTGCATGGCCTTCAGGGGCTTGTGCCTCAGCTGCTGGGGGCAGGGAAGGGTGGAGGGGAGGGTGGGTGATGGCTGTCTGGCTCCTGAGCAAGGAGAAGCAAACCCAGAGGTCTGCACTGTTGCCTCTGGCCATGGAGCAGCTCTCACACCAGCAGCCCAAGGGCCTCCTCACCACATCCCCTCCCTGTGCTTCCCTGCCAGCCCCTGCTCCCAGGGGACCACCAGCCCCACCATGCTGAGCCTGACATCCTCCTCCCTTCCCTCTGGCCCAGAGGTGACAGTCTGGGGGCAATGTGAGTGGCACCTGTGCAGCCATTTCCCACTCAAGTGAAGGCAGAAGCCAGCACCACTACACCTGGGCTGGCACCGTGCTCCTAGGGCCTGTGCTGCTCTCCTGGGGTGATGCCTTCAGCACACAGCAGCCTCCCAGCAGCCTTGCTGAGAGGTTTGCTTTTCCCCTGCAGCTATTTTCCCTTGGCCCTCAATAAAGGAACCCCCACAAACCAAACCCTGCTGGTAATTGGTACTGCAGATCCTCTGCTGTGGTTTCTCTCCCCTGTTTTCTGGGAGGGAATGGGTTTGTTTTTGTTGCAGGGAGCAGCTTGGACCAGCCAGAAAGGTTTCCACTTCTTTGGGTGCCCAACACACACCAAAAAAACCCCAAGCAAATAAATAAATAAATAGTCCCACCTCCAGCTCTGCCAATTGCCTGAGAAAAATCCCTGACAAATGGAATCAGTCACAGCCATTCCCTGCAGAAAGGCTGCTGTTGGACCACGAAATAAAAGGAAAGGAAAGGAAGAAGAGAGAAGAACAAAAAGCATTCAGAGCAAAAAAGGACACTTGGCTGCTGCAGAGGTCTGCCCTCTCCAAGGCCAGGCAGTGCTCAGGGGGTCACAGCCCTGGGGACCCAGGCAAGGACCTGTTCATGCTGAGCATACCACGTGGCAGAGGGAAGGGAAGGGGAAGGGAAGGGAAGGGAAGGGAAGGGAAGGGAAGGGAAGGGAAGGAAGGGAAGGAAGGGAAGGGAAGGAAGGAAGGAAGGAAGGGAAGGGAAGGGAAGGGGAAGGGAAGGGAAGGGAGGGAAGGGAGGGAAGGGAAGGAAGGGAAGGGAGGGAGGGAAGGAGGGAGGGAGGGGAGGGGAGGGAAGGAAGGGGAGGGGAGGGGAGGGGGAGGGAGGGGAGGGGAGGAGGGAGGAGGAGGGAGGGGGAGGGGAGAGGAGGAGGAGGGAGGGAGGAGAGAGGAGAGGAGAGGAGAGGAGAGGAGAGGAGAGGAGAGGAGAGGAGAGGAGAGGAGAGGAGAGGGAGAGGAGAGGAGGGAGGAGAGAGGAGAGGAGAGGAGAGGAGAGGAGAGGAGAGGAGAGGAGAGGAGGAGAGGAGAGGAGAGGAGAGGAGAGGAGAGGAGAGGAGAGGAGAGGAGAGGGAGAGGGAGAGGAGAGAGAGGAGAGAGGAGAGGAGAGGAGAGGAGAGGAGAGGAGAGGAGAGGAGAGAGGTGTGGAATGGAATGGAATAGAATAGAATTAACCAGGTTGGAAGAGACCTTTGTGATCATGGAGTCCAACCTGTCACCCAGCACCATCTGATCAGCTAAACCATGGCGCCAAGCTCCTAAACACCTCCAGGGATGGTGACTCCACCACCTCCCTAGGCAGCACATTCCAGTGGCCAATCTCTCTTCCTGGGAAGAACTTTCTCCTCAAACTTCCTCATCCTTCTGTTTGAATGATTTTTTTCCCACCTTGAGTCCCTTTAGAATATTTTTCACCCCCCAGACTCTTCTTAGCTTTGGGAACTGGGACAAAGGGGAGGGATGGAAGGGCAATGAAACCAGAGCAGGGTAGCTCCAGGTTGGACATTAGGAGGAAACTCCTCAGAGAGGTTGTGGAGTCTCCTTCTCCTGAGACTTTCAAACCCCATCTGGATGTCTTCCTGTGTGACCTGTGCTGGATTCTGTGCTCCTGCTCTGGCAAGGGGGTTGGACTTGATGATCTTCAGAGGTCCCTTCCAACCCTTAACATCCTGTGAGCTGTGATGAGGGTGGAGAAGAGAAGGCTCCAGGGACACCTTGGAGCAGACTTCCAGTACTTGAAGGGGACCTACAAGAAAGCTGGGAAGGGACTTTTGACAAGGGCTGGTAGTCACAGGATGGTGGACAATGGTTTTGAGCTAGGAGAGGAGAGATTGAGTCTGGAGATGAGGAAGAAATTCATTGCAGTGAGGCTGGGGAGACACTGGCACAGCTTGCCCAGGGAGGCTGTGGCTGCCTCCTGCCTGGAGGTGTTCAAGGCCAGGCTGGATGAGGCCTTGAGCAGCCTGTGCTGGTGGGAGGTGTCCCTGCGCATGGCAGGGGGGTTGGAGGTGGATGAACATTAAGGTCCCTTCCAACCCCACCCACTCTGTGGTTCTGTATGCCTGGAGGGCAGTGCCCCAGAGCCAGTGCCTCCGACAGAGGGCAGAGACTCCCCCAGCATGTCAATGGGAAGCATCCAGCTCCTGCTTCAGCACTGCTGGGACCTGGCAGGGCTGCTGCACACGCTGGCTGCACCCAGGGGGAAGCTTGGCTTTCTGTCAGGCCTTAAAATAACCTCCCTTGGCACCTCGGGGGGGAACAGGAGGTGATTTCAGTGACAGCACTGCCTGCTCGCCTCTGCCCGCGCCGGCTGCTGGTGGCCTCTGCGCCGCGCCGGCTGCTGGAGACTTCACACCACAGCAAAGTGTTTGCTGAGGGCATCTGCAAGGCTTTTTACCTCTCCTGTCCCTAGACACAGCTTCAGCTCCTGAGCTCAGGAGCTGAAGAGCCAGAGCAGAACCACAGCCAGGCAGGCTGCAGGCACAGCAGGGCCAACGCGGGCTGGAGGATGCTGTGCCTGCCCATCGCCAGGGGCACTGCTGGGGTGCCCAGGCTGGGTGCAAAGTCGCCACATAAAAGAGATCACAGGCTCACAGGATGTTAGGGATTGAAAGGGACCTCCAAAGATCATTGAGTCCAACCCTCCTGCTAGAGCAGGACCAGAGAATCCAGCACAGGGCACACAGGAACACATCCAGACAGGGCTGGAAAGGCTCCAGAGAAGGAGATTCCACAACCTCTCTGGGCAGCCTGCTCCAGGGCTCTGTGAGCCTCACAGGGAAGAAGTTTCCCCTTGTGTTGAGGTGGAACCTCCTGTGCTGGAGTTTCCATCCATTGCTCCTTAGCCTATCACAAGGCACAAGTGAGCAGTGGTTGTCCCTGTCCCTTCCTTCCTGACCCCCAGCCCTCAGCTATTGATAGACATTGATCAGATCCCTCTCAGCCTTCTTCTCTCCACACTAACCACCCCCAGAGCTCTCAGCCTCTCCTCCCCAGGCAGTGCTGCAGTTCCTTCAGCATCCTTGGAGCCCTCCCTTGGACTCTCTCCAGCAGATCCCTGTCCCTCCTGAACTGGGGAGCCCAGAGCTGGATGCAATATTCCAGGTGAGATCTCACCAGGGCAGAGCAGAGGGGGAGGAGAACCTCCCTGGATCTGCTAGACACACTCCTCTGAATGCAGCACAGGACCCCCCTGGGCATCACAGTCATCTCTCCCCTGGTTGTCCTGGGCATGGCAGGGTTAAGCCAAGCCTGTGGTGGTGCTGTGCTCCCAGTCCAGGCACGGCAGGGTTAAGCCAAGCTCATGGTGGTGCTGTGCTCCCAGTCCCAGGCACGGCAGGGTTAAGCCAAGCTCATGGTGGTGCTGTGCTCCCAGTCCCAGGCACGGCAGGGTTAAGCCAAGCTCATGGTGGTGCTGTGCTCCCAGTCCCAGGCACGGCAGGGTTAAGCCAAGCTCATGGTGGTGCTGTGCTCCCAGTCCCAGGCACGGCAGGGTTAAGCCAAGCTCATGGTGGTGCTGTGCTCCCAGTCCCAGGCACGGCAGGGTTAAGCCAAGCTCATGGTGGTGCTGTGCTCCCAGTACCGGGCACGGCAGTGTTCAGCCAAGCTCATGGTGGTGCTGTGCTCCCAGTACCGGGCACGGCAGGGTTAAGCCAAGCTCATGGTGGTGCTGTGCTCCCAGTCCCAGGCACGGCAGGGTTAAGCCAAGCTCATGGTGGTGCTGTGCTCCCAGTCCCAGGCACGGCAGGGTTAAGCCAAGCTCATGGTGGTGCTGTGCTCCCAGTCCCAGGCACGGCAGGGTTAAGCCAAGCTCATGGTAGTGCTGTGCTCCCAGTCCCAGGCACGGCAGGGTTAAGCCAAGCTCATGGTAGTGCTGTGCTCCCAGTCCCAGGCACGGCAGTGTTCAGCCAAGCTCATGGTGGTGCTGTGCTCCCAGTACCGGGCACGGCAGGGTTAAGCCAAGCCTGTGGTGGTGCTGTGCTCCCAGTACCGGGCACAGCAGTGTTCAGCCAAGCTCATGGTGGTGCTGTGCTCCCAGTACCGGGCACAGCAGTGTTCAGCCAAGCTCATGGTGGTGCTGTGCTCCCAGTCCCAGGCACGGCAGGGTTAAGCCAAGCTCCGTGTGTGGTGCTGTGCTCCCAGTCCCAGGCACGGCAGGGTTAAGCCAAGCTCATGGTGGTGCTGTGCTCCCAGTCCCAGGCACGGCAGGGTTAAGCCAAGCTCATGGTGGTGCTGTGCTCCCGCTACCGGGCACGGCAGGGTTAAGCCAAGCTCCGTGTGTGGTGCTGTGCTCTCAGGATATTCTGTTCTCTCCTCCAGGCTACTGGGGAGAGCAGGGGAACCGTCTGCTTCCCTCCCACTCCCCTCTTACTCACTGCAGCAGATCTGGACTCCAGATGGGACCAGAACCAGTTTTCCTCACAGAAGCATTGGAGGGGAAGAGGGGAAGGCACAGGAGCCCAGTCCAGCCACCAGCACAGGACCAGAGCACCCCAGGAAATCCCTGAGCAGCATCCTCAGCTCCATTCTGGGCTACCAGGAGCTGGGGGGTTCCCCAGAAGCTGGGGTTCTGCAGGGATGGAGCAGAGGGTGGAAAGGTGGAGAGCTGCTCATGGAGAGCAGGGAGCAGGGCTCCAAGATGGACTCAAGGAGGGCAGGGAGCAGGGCTCCAAGCTAGGCTCAATGTGGGCAGGGAGCAGGGCTCCAAACTGGGCTCAGGAAGGGCAGGGAGCAGGGCTGCAAGCTGGGCTCAAGGAGGACAGGAAGCAGGGCTCCAAGCTGGGCTCAAGGAGGTCAGGGAGGAGGGCGCAGGGAGGGCAGGGAGGAGGGCTCCAACCTGGGCTCAGAGAAAGCAGGGAGCAGGCCACAGGGAGAGCAGGGAGGAGGGCTCCAAGCTGGGCTCAGGGAAGGCAGGGAGCAGGGCTCAAGGAGAGCGGGGAGGAGGGCTCCAGGAGGGCAGGGAGCAGGGCTCCAAGCTGGGCTCCAGGAGGGCAGGGAGCAGGGCTCCAAGATGGGCTCCAGGAGGGCAGAGAGCAGGGCTGAAGGAGGGCAGGGAGGAGGGCTCCAGGAGGGCAGGGAGCAGGGCTGTAAGCTGGGCTCAAGGAGGTCAGGGAGCAGGGCTCCAAGCTGGGCTCAAGGTGGGTAGGGAGCAGGGCTCCAAGCTGGGAGCTCAGGGAAGGCAGGGAGCAGGGCTGTAAGCTGGGCTCAGGGAGGGCAGGGAGCAGGACTCCAAGCTGGGCTCAGGAGGGCAGGGAGCAGGACTCCAAGCTGGGCTCAGGGAGGGCAGGGAGCAGGGCTGTAAGCTGGGCTCAAGGAGGGCAGGGAGCAGGGCTGTAAGCTGGGCTCAAGGAGGGCAGGGAGCAGGGCTGTAAGCTGGGCTCAAGGAGGGCAGGGAGCAGGACTCCAAGCTGGGCTCAGGGAGGGCAGAGAGCAGGGCTCCAAGCTGGGCTCAGGGAGGGCAGAGAGCAGGGCTGCAAGCTGGGCTCAAGGAGGGCAGGGAGCAGAGCTCCAAACTGGGCTCAAGGAGGGCAGGGAGCAGGGCTGCAAGCTGGACTCAAGGAGGGCAGGGAGCAGGGCTCCAAGCTGGGCTCAGGGGGGCAGGGAGCAGGGCTCCATAGGGCTGGGCTCAAGGAGGGCAGGGGGCTCAGGGAGGGCAGCAGGGCTCAAGGAGGGCAGAGAGGAGGGCTCAGGGAGGGCAGGGAGGAGGGCTCAGGGAGGGCAGGGAGCAGGGCTGCAAGATGGACTAAGTGAGGGCAGGGAGCAGGGCTCCAAACTGGGCTCAGGGAGGGCAGGGAGCAGGGCTCCAAGCTGAGCACAAGGTGGGCAGGGAGCAGGGCTGCAAGCTGGACTCAAAGTGGGTAGGGAGCAGGGCTCCAAGCTGGGCTCAGGGAGGGCAGGGAGCAGGGCTGCATGCTGGGCTGAAGGAGGGCAGGGAGCAGGGCTGCAAGCTGGACTCAAGGCTGGGCTAGGGAGGGCAGGGCTCCAAGCTGAGCTCAGGGAAGGCAGGGAGCAGGGCTGTAAGCTGGGCTCAGGGAGGGCAGGGAGCAGGACTCCAAGCTGGGCTCAGAGAGGGCAGGGAGCAGGACTCCAAGCTGGGCTCAGGGAGGGCAGGGAGCAGGGCTGTAAGCTGGGCTCAAGGAGGGCAGGGAGCAGGGCTGTAAGCTGGGCTCAAGGAGGGCAGGGAGCAGGGCTGTAAGCTGGGCTCAAGGAGGGCAGGGAGCAGGACTCCAAGCTGGGCTCAGGGAGGGCAGAGAGCAGGGCTCCAAGCTGGGCTCAGGGAGGGCAGAGAGCAGGGCTGCAAGCTGGGCTCAAGGAGGGCAGGGAGCAGAGCTCCAAACTGGGCTCAAGGAGGGCAGGGAGCAGGGCTGCAAGCTGGACTCAAGGAGGGCAGGGAGCAGGGCTCCAAGCTGGGCTCAGGGAGGGCAGGGAGCAGGGCTCCATACTGGGCTCAAGGAGGGCAGGGAGCAGGGCTCAAGGAGGGCAGAGAGGAGGGCTCAGGGAGGGCAGGGAGGAGGGCTCAGGGAGGGCAGGGAGCAGGGCTGCAAGATGGACTAAGTGAGGGCAGGGAGCAGGGCTCCAAACTGGGCTCAGGGAGGGCAGGGAGCAGGACTCCAAGCTGGGCTCAGGGAGGGCAGGGAGCAGGGCTCCAAGCTGAGCACAAGGTGGGCAGGGAGCAGGGCTGCAAGCTGGACTCAAGGTGGGTAGGGAGCAGGGCTCCAAGCTGGGCTCAGGGAGGGCAGGGAGCAGGGCTGCATGCTGGGCTGAAGGAGGGCAGGGAGCAGGGCTGCAAGCTGGACTCAAGGTGGGTAGGGAGCAGGGCTCCAAGCTGAGCTCAGGGAAGGCAGGGAGCAGGGCTGTAAGCTGGGCTCAGGGAGGGCAGGGAGCAGGACTCCAAGCTGGGCTCAGGGAGGGCAGGGAGCAGGGCTGTAAGCTGGGCTCAAGGAGGGCAGGGAGCAGGACTCCAAGCTGGGCTCAAGGAGGGCAGGGAGCAGGACTCCAAGCTGGGCTCAGAGAGGGCAGGGAGCAGGACTCCAAGCTGGGCTCAGGGAGGGCAGGAAGCAGGACTCCAAGCTGGGCTCAGGGAGGGCAGGGAGCAGGGCTGTAAGCTGGGCTCAAGGAGGGCAGGGAGCAGGGCTGTAAGCTGGGCTCAGGGAGGGCAGGGAGCAGGACTCCAAGCTGGGCTCAGGGAGGGCAGGGAGCAGGGCTGTAAGCTGGGCTCAAGGAGGGCAGGGAGCAGGGCTGTAAGCTGGGCTCAAGGAGGGCAGGGAGCAGGGCTGCAAGCTGGACTCAAGGAGGGCAGGGAGCAGGGCTCCAAGCTGGGCTCAAGGAGGGCAGGGAGGACAGATCCAAGCTGGGCTCAAGGAGGGCAGGGAGCAGGGCTGCAAGCTGGACTCCAGGAGGGCAGGTAGCAGGGCTGCAAGCTGGACTCAAGGAGGGCAGGGAGCATGGCTCCAAGCTGGGCTCAGGGAAGGCAGGGAGCAGGACTCCTAGCTGGGCTGAAGGAGGGCAGGGAGCAGGACTCCAAGCTGGGCTGAAGGAGGGCAGGGAGCAGGACTCCAAGCTGGGCTGAAGGAGGGCAGGGAGCAGGACTCCAAGCTGGGCTGAAGGAGGTCAGGGAGCAGGGCTGCAAGCTGGGCTCAAGGAGGGCAGGGAGCAGGGCTCCAAGCTGGGCTCAGGGAGGGCAGGGAGCAGGACTCCAAGCTGGGCTCAAGGAGGGCAGGGAGCAGGACTCCAAGCTGGGCTCAAGGAGGGCAGGGAGCAGGGCTCCAAACTGGGCTCAAGGTGGGCAGGGAGCAGGGCTCCAAACTGAGCACAAGAAGGGCAGGGAGCAGGGCTCCGAGCAGGGCTCCAAACTGGGCTCAAGGAGGGCAGGGAGCAGGATCCCAAGTGGGCTCAGGGAGGGCAGGGAGCAGGGCTGTAAGCTGGGCTCAAGGAGGGCAGGGAGCAGGGCTCCAAGCTGGGCTCAGAGAGGGCAGGGAGCAGGGCTCCAAACTGGGCTCAAGGTGGGCAGGGAGCAGGGCTCCAAACTGAGCACAAGGAGGGCAGGGATCAGGGGTCCGAGCAGGGCTCCAAACTGGGCTCAAGGAGGGCAGGGAGCAGGGCTGCAAGCTGGGCTCAAGGTGGGTAGGGAGCAGGGATCCAAGCTGGGTTCAAGGAGGGCAGGGAGCAGGACTCCAAGCTGGAGTCAAGGAGGGCAGGGAGCATGGCTCCAAGCTGGGCTCAGGGAACGCAGGGAGCAGGGCTCCAAGCTGGGCTCAAGGTGGGTAGGGAGCAGGGATCCAAGCTGGGTTCAAGGAGGGCAGGGAGCAGGACTCCAAGCTGGGCTCAAGGAGGGCAGGGAGCAGAGCTCCAAACTGGGCTCAAGGAGGGCAGGGAGCAGGGCTCCAAGCTGGGCTCCAGGAGGGCAGGGAGCAGGGCTCCAAGCTGGGCTCCAGGAGGGCAGGGAGCAGGGCTCCAAGCTGGGCTCAGGGAGGGCAGGGAGCAGGGCTCCAAGCTGGGCTCAGGAGGGGGAGGGCTCAAGCTGGGCTCAGGAGGGCAGGGAGCAGGGCTCAAGCTGGGCTCAAGGAGGGCAGGGAGCAGGGATCCAAGCTGGGCTCAAGGAGGGCAAGGAGCAGGGCTCCAAACTGGGCTCTGGGAGGACAGGGAGCAGGGCTGCAAGCTGGACTCAAGATGGGGAGGGAGCAGGGCTGCAAGCTGGACTCAAGGAGGGCAGGGAGCAGGGCTCCAAGCTGAGCTCAGGGAAGGCAGGGAGCAGGGCTCCAAGCTGGGCTCAAGGAGGCCAGGGAGCAGGGCTCCAAGCTGGGCTCAAGGAGGGCAGGGAGCAGGGCTCCAAGCTGGGCTCAAGGAGGGCAGGGAGCAGGGCTCCAAGCTGGGCTCAAGGAGGGCAGGGAGGACAGATCCAAGCTGGGCTCAAGGAGGGCAGGGAGCAGGGCTCCAAGCTGGGCTCAAGGAGGAGGGCAGGGCTCAGCTGGGCTGGAAGGCAAAGCTGGGCTCAAGGAGGGCAGGGAGGACAGATCCAAGCTGGGCTCAAGGAGGGCAGGGAGCAGGGCTCCAAGCTGGGCTCAAGGAGGTCAGGGAGCAGGACTGCAAGCTGGGCTGAAGGAGGGCAGGGAGCAGGACTCCAAGCTGGGCTCAGGGAGGCAGGGAGCAGGGCTCCAAGCTGGGCTCAGGGAAGGCAGGGAGCAGGGCTCCAAGCTGGGCTCAGGGAAGGCAGGGAGCAGGGCTCCAAGCTGGGCTCAGGGAAGGCAGGGAGCAGGGCTCCAAGCTGGGCTCAGGGAAGGCAGGGAGCAGGGCTCCAAGCTGGGCTCAGGGAAGGCAGGGAGCAGGGCTCCAAGCTGGGCAGTGAAGCTTTGGTCCTAGCTGGGATAAAGCCAAACTCGAGCACCAGGAGCTGTAGGGAACTTGCAGCTGAACCAGACCCAGGCTCTGCTCCAATCTGGGAGATGATCCCTGGGGTGGAGGACATCACTCCCAAGCTCTTTACAGTGAGAGTGGTGAAATACTGGCGCAGGTTGCTCAGGGAGGTGGTGGAAGCCCCATCCCTGGAGACCTTCAAGATCAGCCTCAGTGTGGCCCTGGGCATCCTGCTCTGGCTGGAGGTGTCCCTGCTGCCTGCAGGGCTGATGGGCAAGATGACCTTTCCACCCCCATGCAATCTGTGACCTACCTCCCCAGCCTCTCCCATGGGGATGCTGCCAGCTCCACAGGCTGGTTGGCATCTCAGGGTGGTTCTGGGTTGCCCAGTGCTGGATTCCCAAGCAGGGAGAGGAGCTGCTCTCCCACAGCCAGGATGGAGAGCCATGCTGGGGCTGAGGAGCTGGGGCTGAGGAGCAGCTGCAGCCTGCCTGCCTGCCTTGGGGTGGAGGGCAGCAGCACCTCTACTCCCTGCACAGCTCCCCAGCTGGGCTGTGGGTGGTGATCTGGGCAGGTGGGTGGTAGGAACTTGATGAATGGGCTGGAGAATTTGGTGAGATAGTTAAAGGAGCTGAGCCTCACAAGGCACCTGATAACAAATGAGGTGTCTCTTCCCCTGTCCTCCTTGGTGCTGGGAATTGTGTCTCCAAAGATTAATGGATTTGCCATCCCTGCTTCCACAATGGTCCCACTCCCTGCTCCTCCTCCTCACCCCCCATCTCCAAGGCTTTCCAGGATGCACTCCAAGGTGCTTCCCCCTACTTCCATCTCCAGTGGCATCTGGCTTCAGAATCTGACAGCTCTTGGCCTTGGCTTCAGCTAGCCCCAGGCTCAGGCTCTAGTGGAGAGCAGCTATGGAGAAAGCAGAGGTCCTGCTGTCCAGCCACAGGGCAGCTGTCCCTCTGGGAGGGCTGCAAGGTGTTCCATAGCCATGTTCCTAGCCTGGTGGTGTCAGGCTCTGAGGGAGACCTTCTTGTGGCCTTGCAGGATCTGCAGGGGGCTCCAAGAAAGCTGGGGAGGGACTTTGTAGGGTGTCCGGGAGGGATAGGACTGGGGGGGATGGAGCAAAAGTAGAAGTGGGGAGATACAGATTGGATGCTAGGAAGAAGTTGTTCCCCATGAGGGTGGTGAGAGACTGGCACAGGTTGCCCAGGGAGGTGGTGGCAGCCTCATGCCTGGAGGTGTTTGCAGCCAGGCTGGCTGTGGCTGTGAGCAAGCTGCTGTAGTGTGAGGTGTCCCTGCCCATGGCAGGGGGGTTGGGACTGGCTGAGCCTTGAGGTCCCTTCCAGCCCTGACACTTCTGTGATTCTAGGTCACCTGTGGGGATGCCAAGGACTCTGTTCTGCCTCCCAGGGAGGAGCTGGCTGTAGCCAAAGGGTGGGAAGGATGAGTGCTTTGGGGGAGAGCAGGGATGGTCTGAGCCACATGGGCCAGGAGGGAAAGGTCCTGCTGGCTCTGCTGCTCCCACCAGTTAGGGTCCACCATGACCTGTGTCACTGCAGGGCTGAGCACTGGGCCAAGCCCCTGCCCAGCACCCTGGGGGCTGAGAGGCCAGGCTGGCACCAGCTCCAGCCTGTGCTAGGTGGCTGCTCCAACCTTTCACAAGGCACTGTGCCAAGGAGATTTCATCCTCCTCTTCCCAGCAGCCCCTTTCCATCTGCCTGAGACCTTCCTTGGTGAGAAGCACAGGCAGAGGAGACCCTTGGTGAGCCATGGAACGAGCGTGGTGGGATCCCTGTGACCAACAGGCCCCAACATCACCCCAGAGCTGGCAGGAGGCACCAGCTGCTCCAGCACATGGGGATGAGATGCTCCAGTGTGATGCTGGTGAGGTTCTTCAGCATGATGGGGACAATGATGCTTCCAGCAGGATGCTGATGAGGTTCTCCAGCATGGTGCTGATGAGGCTCTCCTGTGTGATGCTGATGAGGTTCTCCTGTGTGATGCTGATGAGGTTCTCCTGTGTGATGCTGATGAGGTTTTCCAGCATGGTGCTGATGAGCTTCTCCAGTGTGGTGGGGATGAAGTTCTTCAACATGGTGTTGATGAGATGCTCCACCACAATAGTAATGAGATGCTCCAGCATGATAGCTATGAGGGTCTCCAGTGTGATGCTGATGGGGCTCTTCCTCCAGCATGGTGCTGATAAGGTTTTCCAGCATGATGGTGATGAGATGCTCCACCACAATGGTAATGAGATGCTCCACCACAATGGTAATGAGATTCTCCAGCATGGTGCTGATAAGGTGCTCCAGCATGATGCTGATTTGATGCTCCACCATGATGGTAATGAGATGCTCCAGCAGGATGCTGATGAGGTTCTCCAGCAGGATGCTGATGAGATCATCAGGATGATGGTGCTGAGATGCTCCAGCATGGTGCTGATGAGATTCTCCAGCATGATGCTGATTTGATGCTCCAGCAGGATGGGGATGAGCTGCTCCAGCATGGTAGTGCTGAGCTGCTCCATCATGATGCCTGTGAGGCTCTCCAGCAGGATGGAGCTGAGCTGCTCCATCATGATGCCTCTGAGGCTCTCCAGCATGGTGGTGCTGAGCTGCTCCATCATGATGCCTCTAAGGCTCTCCAGCAGGATGGTGCTGAGCTGCTCCAAAATGATGCCTGTGAGGCTCTCCAGCATGGTGGTGCTGAGCTGCTCCATCATGATGCCTCTGAGGCTCTCCAGCAGGATGGTGCTGAGCTGCTCCATCATGATGCCTGTGAGGCTCTCCAGCACGGTGGTGCTGAGCTACTCCATCATGATGCCTGTGAGGCTCTCCAGCAGGATGGTGCTGAGCTGCTCTATCATGATGCCTGTGAGGCTCTCCAGCAGGATGGTGCTGAGCTGCTCCAAAATGATGCCTGTGAGGCTCTCCAGCAGGATGGAGCTGAGCTGCTCCATCATGATGCCTGTGAGGCTCTCCAGCAGGATGGAGCTGAGCTGCTCCATCATGATGCCTGTGAGGCTCTCCAGCAGGATGGTGCTGAGCTGCTCCATCATGATGCCTGTGAGGCTCTCCAGCATGGTGGTGCTGAGCTGCTCCATCATGATGCCTGTGAGGCTCTCCAGCAGGATGGAGCTGAGCTGCTCCATCATGATGCCTGTGAGGCTCTCCAGCAGGATGGTGCTGAGCTGCTCCATCATGATGCCTCTGAGGCTCTCCAGCATGGTGGTGCTGAGCTGCTCCATCATGATGCCTGTGAGGCTCTCCAGCAGGATGGAGCTGAGCTGCTCCATCATGATGCCTGTGAGGCTCTCCAGCACGGTGGTGCTGAGCTGCTCCATCATGATGCCTGTGAGGCTCTCCAGCACGGTGGTGCTGAGCTGCTCCATCATGATGCCTCTGAGGCTCTCCAGCACGGTGGTGCTGAGCTGCTCCATCATGATGCCTCTGAGGCTCTCCAGCACGGTGGTGCTGAGCTGCTCCATCATGATGCCTGTGAGGCTCTCCAGCATGGTGGTACTGAGCTGCTCCATCATGATGCCTCTGAGGCTCTCCAGCACGGTGGTGCTGAGCTGCTCCATCATGATGCCTGTGAGGCTCTCCAGCATGGTGGTACTGAGCTGCTCCATCATGATGCCTGTGAGGCTCTCCAGCAGGATGGAGCTGAGCTGCTCCATCATGATGCCTGTGAGGCTCTCCAGCAGGATGGTGCTGAGCTGCTCCATCATGATGCCTGTGAGGCTCTCCAGCACGGTGGTGCTGAGCTGCTCCATCATGATGCCTGTGAGGCTCTCCAGCATGGTGGTGCTGAGCTGCTCCATCCTGATGCCTCTGAGGCTCTCCAGCACGGTGGTGCTGAGCTGCTCCATCATGATGCCTGTGAGGCTCTCCAGCATGGTGGTGCTGAGCTGCTCCATCATGATGCCTGTGAGGCTCTCCAGCATGGTGGTGCTGAGCTGCTCCATCATGATGCCTGTGAGGCTCTCCAGCATGGTGGTGCTGAGCTGCTCCATCATGATGCCTGTGAGGCTCTCCAGCAGGATGGAGCTGAGCTGCTCCATCATGATGCCTGTGAGGCTCTCCAGCATGGTGGTGCTGAGCTGCTCCATCATGATGCCTGTGAGGCTCTCCAGCAGGATGGAGCTGAGCTGCTCCATCATGATGCCTCTGAGGCTCTCCAGCATGGTGGTGCTGAGCTGCTCCATCATGATGCCTGTGAGGCTCTCCAGCACGGTGGTGCTGAGCTGCTCCATCATGATGCCTCTGAGGCTCTCCAGCATGGTGGTGCTGAGCTGCTCCATCATGATGCCTGTGAGGCTCTCCAGCATGGTGGTGCTGAGCTGCTCCAAAATGATGCCTGTGAGGCTCTCCAGCACGGTGGTGCTGAGCTGCTCCATCATGATGCCTGTGAGGCTCTCCAGCACGGTGGTGCTGAGCTGCTCCATCATGATGCCTTTGAGGCTCTCCAGCACGGTGGTGCTGAGCTGCTCCATCATGATGCCTGTGAGGCTCTCCAGCACGGTGGTGCTGAGCTACTCCATCATGATGCCTCTGAGGCTCTCCAGCAGGATGGAGCTGAGCTGCTCCATCATGATGCCTGTGAGGCTCTCCAGCACGGTGGTGCTGAGCTGCTCCATCATGATGCCTGTGAGGCTCTCCAGCAGGATGGAGCTGAGCTGCTCCATCATGATGCCTCTGAGGCTCTCCAGCAGGATGGAGCTGAGCTGCTCCATCATGATGCCTGTGAGGCTCTCCAGCACGGTGGTGCTGAGCTGCTCCATCATGATGCCTGTGAGGCTCTCCAGCAGGATGGAGCTGAGCTGCTCCATCATGATGCCTCTGAGGCTCTCCAGCAGGATGGAGCTGAGCTGCTCCATCATGATGCCTGTGAGGCTCTCCAGCATGGTGGTGCTGAGCTGCTCCATCATGATGCCTCTGAGGCTCTCCAGCACGGTGGTGCTGAGCTGCTCCATCATGATGCCTGTGAGGCTCTCCAGCATGGTGGTGCTGAGCTGCTCCATCATGATGCCTCTGAGGCTCTCCAGCACGGTGGTGCTGAGCTGCTCCATCATGATGCCTGTGAGGCTCTCCAGCACGGTGGTGCTGAGCTGCTCCATCATGATGCCTGTGAGGCTCTCCAGCACGGTGGTGCTGAGCTGCTCCATCATGATGCCTGTGAGGCTCTCCAGCAGGATGGAGCTGAGCTGCTCCATCATGATGCCTCTGAGGCTCTCCAGCATGGTGGTGCTGAGCTGCTCCATCATGATGCCTGTGAGGCTCTCCAGCAGGATGGAGCTGAGCTGCTCCATCATGATGCCTGTGCAGGCTCTCCAGCCTGTGACGGTGGTGCTGAGCTGCTCCATCATGATGCCTGTGAGGCTCTCCAGCAGGATGGAGCTGAGCTGCTCATGATGCCATCATGATGCCTCTGAGGCTCTCCAGCAGGATGGAGCTGAGCTGCTCCATCATGATGCCTGTGAGGCTCTCCAGCATGGTGGTGCTGAGCTGCTCCATCATGATGCCTCTGAGGCTCTCCAGCACGGTGGTGCTGAGCTGCTCCATCATGATGCCTCTGAGGCTCTCCAGCACGGTGGTGCTGAGCTGCTCCATCATGATGCCTCTGAGGCTCTCCAGCATGGTGGTGCTGAGCTGCTCCATCATGATGCCTGTGAGGCTCTCCAGCACGGTGGTGCTGAGCTGCTCCATCATGATGCCTGTGAGGCTCTCCAGCACGGTGGTGCTGAGCTGCTCCATCATGATGCCTGTGAGGCTCTCCAGCACGGTGGTGCTGAGCTGCTCCATCATGATGCCTGTGAGGCTCTCCAGCACGGTGGTGCTGAGCTGCTCCATCATGATGCCTGTGAGGCTCTCCAGCACGGTGGTGCTGAGCTGCTCCATCATGATGCCTGTGAGGCTCTCCAGCAGGATGGAGCTGAGCTGCTCCATCATGATGCCTCTGAGGCTCTCCAGCATGGTGGTGCTGAGCTGCTCCATCATGATGCCTGTGAGGCTCTCCAGCATGGTGGTGCTGAGCTGCTCCATCATGATGCCTGTGAGGCTCTCCAGCAGGATGGAGCTGAGCTGCTCCATCATGATGCCTCTGAGGCTCTCCAGCAGGATGGTGCTGAGCTGCTCCACCACAGTGGTGGCACCAGCTCCCCAAGGAGAGATCCTCCCAGCACCACCTCCACCCCCAGCCAAGCAGCAGGGGCCTGGCCCAAGCCCTGGGAGCCTCTCCCCAACCTGCTTCTGTGTTCTATAGACATTTAAATTAGGGCCCTGTGCAAATCAGCAGCTCATTAATCACCCACTCCTTTAATTGCTTTTCCTGCCAAATTGGTTACAGATAAATAATTAAAGCTAAAAAGTGGCTCTGGATGCATCCTTCTGGAAGAGACAGGTCAGCAGCCACGGAGGAAAGCCTGCGCCTGCTGGGCTGGCAGCCCCCTCCAGCAGGCAGGGCAGCAGGGCTGGGGGCACCCAGCTGAGGGGCAGGGGGTGGTACTGGTTAGGGGGAGGGTGTGCAGGCTTGCACCCCGGCTCAGCTGTGCCTGCTGCCCTCTGGAAAGGCTTCTGCAGGGCTGGTGCAGGGGGCTGCCTGCGGGTGTCTCCCGCTGCGGGGTGGGCTCTGCAGTGCACTTGGCTGCTAATTGTGCCTCAGGGCGGTGCCTGCACCACGCAAATGTCACTTGGCTGAGTGCTGCAATTTGCTGTCCTGTAAGCACCCCCTGGGGAGGCCCAGGCCCATCAAACATTGACAAGGGTCCTCATTTCCCCAGCATCGTGTGTGTCCCCCCCAACCCCACCCCACCCTGAGCCCGCTGGCAGAGGGTACAGCCACGGGCCCTGTGCTCCCCAGCGGGCTGAGGAAGGGGCAGTGCCATGATGCGGCCCTGCTTCTGGCTGTGGTGGGCAAAGGGATGGGTCTGCCTTCACCCCTGGGTGTGCCCACCCTGGGCAGCCTGATGGAATCAGGGCAGAACCTCATCAGGGCAGGAGGGGATGAGTGGGGCTGTCTTGAACATCTCTTGCATCTCATCCTATCCCATCCCATCCCATTTGCACCTCATCCAAATCCATCCCATCCCATCCTGTCCCATCTGCATCTCATTCAAACCCATCCTATCCCATCCCACCCCATCCCTTCCCCATCCCATCCCCATCCATATCCCACCCCATCCCACAGGACCCATCCTGGGCTTCACAGCTGAGCACCAGACACCTTCCTTCCTTCCTGGGATGTGCAGCACACAAATGCTGGCAGCTCCCACTTGTGGGACACTGTTTCCATCCAATCTCAATCTCCCCACATGGGCAGGGATACCTCACACTACAGCAGCTTGCTCACAGCCACAGCCAGCCTGGCTGCAAACACCTCCAGCCAGGAGGCTGCCACCACCTCCCTGGGCAACCTGTGCCAGCCTCTCACCACCCTCATGGGGAACAACTTCTTCCTCACAGCCAATCTCAATCTCCCCACTTCTACTTTTGCTCCATCCTCCCCCAGTCCTATCACTCCCTGACACCCTACAAAGTCCCTCCCCAGCTTTCTTGGAGCCCCCTGCAGATCCTGCAAGGCCACAAGAAGGTCTCCCTGGAGCCTTCTCCTCTCCAGCCTGCACAACCCCAACTCTCTCAGGCTGTCTCCAGAGCAGAGCAGCTCCAGCCCTCTGCTCCTCCTCGTGGCCCTTCTCTGGACACCTTCCAGCACCTCCAGATCCTTCCTGGCACAGAGGCTCCAGACCTGGACACAGAGCTGCAGCTGTGGTCTCAGCAGAGTGGAGCAGAGGGGCAGAATCCCCTCCCTCCCCTGCTGGCCACACTTCTCTTGCTGCAGCCCAGGCTCTGCTTGGCTCTCTGGGCTGCAAGTGCTCACTGCTGGCTCCTGTTGATCTTCTCCTCCCCCAGCACCCCCAAGGCCTTTTCTCCAGGGCTGCTCTCCAGCCAGTCCCTGCCCAGCCTGTATCAGTGCCTGGGATTGCCCTGAGCCAGCTGCAGGACCTTGCCCTTGGCCTTGTTGAACCTCCAGAGGTTGGCTTGGGCCCAGCTCTGCAGCCTGTCCAGGTCCCTCTGGATGGATCCCTTCCCTCCAGCTGTCAGCTGCACCACACAGCTTGGTGCTGAGGGTGCCTCAGTGCCAGTGCCCAGCCTGTATCAGTGCCTGGCATCATCTTCCATCACCTGATGATGGAGGTGCTGGGGGGTGGTGAAGGTGCTGGGGTGGTGGTGAAGGTGCTGGGGGGTGGTGGAGGTGCTGGAGGGGTGGTGAAGGTGCTGGGGGATGTGTGGTGGAGGTGCTGAGGGATAGTGGAAGTCAGCTGCACCACACAGCTTGGTGCTGAGGATGCATCAGTGCCAGTGCCCAGCCTATATCAGTGCCTGGCACTGCCCTGACCCAGCTGCAGGACCCAGGTTTCATCTCTGGTTGGTGCCTGGCTCTGAGATGCAGACCCCAGTGGGGTCTGCCCCAGCTTTCTTTGGGGGCTGCAGAGCCTGCAGTGGGTTCTGTTTGGCTCTCTGGGCTGCAAGTGCTCACTGCTGGCTCCTATTGCACTTCCCATCCCCCAGCACCCCCAGGTCATCTTCGTCCAGGGCTGCATTTTGATCCCCCCCAGATCCCTTGTTTGCTCTGGACCTTTTTGGTGGCCATTGAGCTCCTCCAGACTTACATCTTCTTCCCTTCCCTATCAAGGAAGAGCTGGCTGGGGTGGGCTCCTCTGGTGCTGCTCAACCCCAGGCCAGGGTGGTCCTCCTTCCCCCTGCTCCATCTAGGACGATTTCAGCACCCTCCACTGAGTTCTGATTGTCTCAGCCACTTTCCCTTGTTGCTCTCCTCTCCAGAAGCACTTCACTAACTCAGCCATTTGAGGATCATCATTAATTTAATATCCTTCCTCATTTATTAATGGCCTCTACTTTGTCTTTGGCTCTCCAAGTATTTCCTTTTCCCCTTGATATGTTTGTAAAAGCCCTTCCCATTCCCCCCCTCCCCCCCCCAGCCCCCCTCCTTAGCCTCATGGCTACCACTCATGTTTGCTTTTCCTGCTGTCTTTCAGGTTCCTCAGCAACCTGAAATGCCTTGAGCTCCTCTGGCTTCTCTCAGCTTCCAGGCAGAGGTTTTTTTTTTGCTCCTCCACACCACAGCTCTCCTGCTGAGGGGCAGCTCCACCCTGCCCCCCTGCAGCAAAATCCAGCTTGGGGCTTGAAGGAGTTCCAGGACTTCAAGCTGAGGGATTGGACCTGGGTGGATCTTTAAGGCCCCTTCCAACCCAAATGGTTCTAAGCCACCACCACTGCACCACCTCCCTCAGCACCACAGCCACACACCTTCTAAACACCTCCAGGGATGGGGACTCCAGCACCTCCCTGGGCAGCCTGGGCCAGTGCCTGAGAACCCTTGCTGGGAAGAAATTGATCCTAATGTCCAACCTGAACCTCCCCTGGCACAGCTTGAGGCCATCTCCCCTTTTCCTGTCACCTGTTGCACTTGTGAGAAGAGCCCAACCCCCACCTCACTCCAGGCTCCTCTCAGGGAGCTATGGAGAGCAATGAGGTCTCCCCTCAGCCTCCTCTCCTGAAGACTGAACAACCCCAGGTCCCTCAGCTGCTCTTCACAAGACCTGAGCCTGATCTTTAAGGTCCAAACCGTTCTGTGCTTGGATGACTTTCAGATGAGCAGCCAAGCTGGTGGAGGGCCTTGAGCACTTGTGAGGAGCACCTCAGGGAGCTGGAACTGTTCAGCCATCAGAAGAGGAGGCTGAGGGAAGACCTCACTGCCTTCTACAACTCCCTGAAAGGAGGTTGGAGCCAAGTAGGGCTTGGTCTCACAGGCAACAAGCACCAGAGCAAGAGGAGATGGCCTCAAGTTGTACCAGAGGAGCTTCAGGTTAGATGTTAGGAAAAGTTTCTTCAAAGCAAGGGTTCTCAGGCACTGGCCCAGGCTGCCCAGGCAGCTGGTGGAGCCTCCATCCCTGGAGGTGTTTCAAAGCCCTCTGCATGCAGTGCTGAGGGAGGTGGTGCAGTGGTGGTGGCTTAGCAGCAGTGGTGGCATTGGGAGCTCTAGGGGGCTTGGACTTGGTGATCTCCAAGGCCTCTTCCAGCCTCAGCAGCTCCACGGTTCTGTGACTTGCTCTCACCCTTGGCAGAGTCCTGATGGTGCCAGCAGAGCAGGAGCTCTGCTCACTGCACCCTCAGAGCTTCCCACACTAACTGGAACAGGGCAAGGCATCCCTGAAGCCCTCCTCTGACACCCAGCCCCTCTGCCTGCCCTGCTCTGAAGAGAAGAGAAGAGAAGAGAAAGAAGAGAAGAGAAGAGAAGAGAAGAGAAGAGAAGAGAAGAGAAGAGAAGAGAAGAGAAGAGAAGAGAAGAGAAGAGAGAGGAGAGGAGAGAGGAGGAGAGGAGAGGAGAGGAGAGGAGAGGAGAGAGAGGAGAGGAGAGGAGAGGAGAGGAGAGGAGAGGAGAGGAGAGGAGAGGAGGAGAGGAGAGAGAGGAGAGGAGAGGAGAGGAGAGGAGAGGAGAGAGAGAGAGAAGAGAAGAGAAGAGAAGAGAAGAGAAGAGAAGAGAAGAGAAGAGAAGAGAAGAGAAGAGAAGAGAAGAGAAGAGAAGAGAAGAGAAGAGAAGAGAAGAGAAGAGAAGAGAAGAGAAGAGAAGAGAAGAGAAGAGAAGAGAAGAGAAGAGAAGAGAAGAGAAGAGAAGAAGAATTAACCAGGTTGGAAGAGCCCTTTGAGATCATGGAGTCCAACCTGTCACCCAGCACCATCTAATCAACTAAACCATGGCACCAAGCTCCCCATCCAGGCTCTTCCTAAACACCTCCAGGGATGGTGACTCCACCACCTCCCTGGGCAGCACATCCCAATGGCCAATCTCTCTTACTGGGAAGAACTTCTTCCTAACATCCAGCCTAAACCTCCCCTGGCACAGCTTGGGACTGTGTCCTCTTGTTCTGCTGCCTGGGAGAAGAGACCAACCCCCACCTGGCTACAACCTCCCTTCAGGGAGTTGCAGACAGCAATAAGGTCTCCCCTGAGCCTCCTCTTCTCCAGGCTAAGCAACCCCAGCTCCCTCAGCCTCTCCTCCCAGGGCTGTGCCCCAGACCCCTCCCCAGCTTTGTTGCCCTTCTCTGGACACCTTCCAGCAGCTCAACCTCCTTCCTAAACTGAGGGGCCCAGAACTGGACACAGGACTCAAGGTGCAGCCTAACCAGTGCAGTGTCCAGTGGCAGAATGACCTCCCTGCTCCTGCTGGCCACACTGCTCCTGATGCAGGCCAGGATGCCATTGGCCCTCTTGGCTACATGGGCACACTGCACAGAGCACAGCCAGTCCCTGGCATGGAGGTTTTGGTCCCCCAGGTCTGACCCAGCTTTGCTTTGCAGCACTGCAGAGGGGCTTGCTGGCCCTTGCCATGACTCCTGTAGCCAACACTCATCCTCCTGGGCTGCCTTCCCTGGGTCCTGGCCACGAACCAGCCTGGGTGGCTGGCAGCCAGATCCAGTCCTCCCCACGCTGCTGCTGCTACCCTCCCCTTTGGCCTGGTGTTCTGATGGAGGCTGGGAGGTCCAGGACCCAACACTAGGTCCAGAAGAGCCTGGAGCTGAAGGCTGTGAGTCATTCCAGCCCCGCGGGAGGGGGAAGGGGGGTAGCCAAGGGAAGAAGCAGAAGGATCCCGCAGGGGAGCGGCTGGGAGCTCGGGGCGGGTCGGGAGGGGAGGGTGGGCGCCGCTGTGCTGTTGCCAGGGCGATGGGGAGCAGAGGGTCGAGGCCGGCTCTGTTTACACCAGAAGGGCTGATTAATGAAGTCACAGGCGAGATAACCAGCTCAGGGCCCGCGGGCGCCTCCCTTCTCTCTCCATCAGCAGGCAGCGCCTCGGCGAGCCGTCCGCGGAGCCTTCCCGGCGCGCTTCAGCGCAGCCCCAGCCCGCAGCTCCCCACCGAAGCAGGTCCCGGCAGACCTGCGGCGGCCCGGGCACCCCAATCCGCGGGGAAAGAGAGCCCCACGGGCCGGACTTCACCCACCCGTGCCCCTCCGGAGCCGCACCGAGATGCCCAGGCAGCGGCCGCGCCGGGATGCTCCTGCTGGCGGCTGCCGGCAAACCGAGCCCGGCCCAAGCTGCCTCCCTGCGCTCTCGGGAGAGCCTTCCCGCTGCCCGCCGCTGCTGCGGGAGCTGCCCGGGGCTTCGGGGCACCGCGGAGCCTGGCCATGGCCCAGGTGTCCTGCAGGGGTCTTGGGTAGCCAGGGGAGAAGCCCAGATGAGTCCTGCTGCCCACCAGCCCTCCAGCCTCTGCCTCTGGGCCACCATGAGATTGTTTGACTCTTACCCACCACCCTCCCAGGTCACCATCTCCCTCAGGACCTGACATGAGGTGGTCTGAGTCTTACCCACTACCCTCCCAGGTCACCATCTCCCTCAGGACCTGACATGAGGTGGTTGGAATCCTACCCACCACCCTCCCAGGTCACCATCTCCCTCAGGACCTGCCATGAGGTGGTTTGAATCCTACCCACCACCCTCCCAGGTCACCATCTCCCTCAGGACCTGACATGAGGTGGTTGGAGTCCTACCCACCACCCTCCCAGGTCACCATCTCCCTCAGGACCTGACATGAGGTGGTTGGAGTCCTACCCACCACCCTCCCAGGTCACCATCTCCCTCAGGACCTGCCATGAGGTGGTTTGAATCCTATCCACCACCCTCCCAGGTCCTTGTGGGTCTGCCTAGGTACAGCCTGAGCCCACAGCTCTCATCCTCTGTTCATTTGGACAGCTGGATTAGTTGCCCACAACACTGGATGATCTTTGAGGTCCCTGCTCACCCAAACAGTTCTATGATTCTATGATTCTGTGACCTCAGAGCTGAAGCAGCTCCTGGAGCCTGCACAAACACTGCAAGGCCCCAGGCAGGAGCTGGGGGCTGGAGCAGGAGAGAAGCAGAAGAAGAGAGGAGAGGCTGGAGAGTGAAGGGGGACTGGGGGCAGGGCTGCTGTGCTGGGAAAGCTGGATGGGATGGGGGGAAGGGATGCAGGGGGCAGCAGGCTGGGCAGGATGAGCTGCAGAGGAGCAAGGGAAGAGCTGGTGGGAGAACCTGAGGGGTGGAAACAGGGGCAAAGGCACGTGTGAGAGATGCAGCCCCACGGCAGCCCCGGGAAGGTGGCACCCAGCCCTGGGGGCAGCACTGGGGAGGTTACCCTGGCACTTCCCAGCCCCATTCCACTCCAAACCCTGGGGAGAAGCCCAGGCAGACCCACAACCACCACAGGGCTGCTGCTGGAGAGGACAACAGCTCTGTGGTGTGTGCCAAGGGCCATGTGAGCTCTGCTGGGCTGCCTCCAGGCAGGGCACAGCTCAGCAGCACCACATCCCCAGGCAGGGCAGGGAACAGTGGCACCATGCCCTCAAGCAGGGCAAGGATCATGTCCCACATGGCCCAGGCAGGGCAAGGATCAGTATCCCCAAGCAGGGCAAGGATCTGTGTCACCATGGCCCCAAGCAGGACAGGGAACAGTGGCACCATGTCCTCAGGCAGGGCAAGGATCATGTCCCACATGGCCCAGGCAGGGCAGGGATCAGCATCTCTCCATGGCCCCAGGCAGGGATCAGCATCTCTCCATGCCCCCAGGCAGGGATCAGCATCTCTCCATGGCCCCAGGCAGGGATCAACATCTCTCCATGGCCCCAGGCAGGACAGGGACCAGCATCTCTCCATGCCCCCAGGCAGGGATCAGCATCTCTCCATGGCCCCAGGCAGGGATCAGCATCTCTCCATGGCCCCAGGCAGGACAGGGACCAGCATCTCTCCATGGCCCCAGGACAGGGATCAGCATCTCTCCATGGCCCCAGGCAGGGATCAACATCTCTCCATGGCCCCAGGCAGGACAGGGACCAGCATCTCTCCATGCCCCCAGGCAGGGATCAGCATCTCTCCATGGCCCCAGGCAGGACAGGGACCAGCATCTCTCCATGGCCCCAGGACAGGGATCAGCATCTCTCCATGCCCCCAGGCAGGGCAGGGATCAGCATCTCTCTATGGCCCCTGGCAGGACAGGGATCAGCATCTCTCCATGGCCCCAGGCAGGGCAGGGATCAGCATCTCTCCATGGCCCCAGGCAGGGCAGGGATCAGTGTCTCTGTGGTCTCAGTCAGGGAAGGGCTCAGTGTCCCCAGGCAGGACAGGGATCAGTGTCTCTGTGGTCTCAGGCAGGACAGGCTCAGTGTCCCCAGGCAGGACAGAGATCAGTGTCTCTGTGGTCTCAGGCAGGACAGGCTCAGTGTCCCCAGGCAGGACAGAGATCAGTCTCCAAGCCCTGCAGAAGCCTGTGCCAGGGCAAGGAGGAGACAGGGTTGGGTGTCCACCCCCCTTGGGGTCTCCCCGTTGTCACACACTCCCCAGTGCCCCCCTGCCTTTCCCCTACACCTCTGGGGTGAGCCCAGTGGGTGAGCCCCAGCTGGTGGCTGAGGGGGAGGGCACAGCAGTGGCCACCTGCATGTGGCTCAAACGTTGTGAATTTGACCAGGTTCTGAAATACAGACTTCCAACAAAGAGAGGTTTGGGGGGAGCACCTGAAGGAAAAGGCACCTGGGAGCAGCTCTCCTGGAAGACCTTGGGGCCCTGGCTGGTCTTTACCACTGCTGCTGAATATTTAACCCCAAAGGCTCCCCAGGAGCTGCAGAGGGCTCCTGCAGGCTCCCTGAGAGGAGGCTGCAGTCAGGTGGGGGTTGGGCTCTGCTCACTGGTCTCAGGTGGTAGGAGGAGAGGCAATGGCCTGAACTTGTGCCAGAGGAGGGTGAGGTTGCAGAGGAAGAACAATTTCTTTGCTGGAGAAGTGGTCAGGGACTGTCCCAGGCTGCCCAGGGAGGTGGTGGAGTCCCCATGGCTGTAGGGGTTCAAGGAGCCTGTGGCCATGGCACCTGGGGCCATGGTTTGGTGGCCATGGTGGGGTTGGGTTGCTGGTTGGACTGGGTGAGCTCAGAGGCCTTTCCCAACCCAAACCATTCTGTGGTTCTGCCCCCTGGGGTACCCCACACTCCCCACAGCCCCAGAGAAGATTTGGGCAGGACATGAGGAGGCAGTTCTGCAGCAGGAGGGTGGTGGAACACTGGTGCAGGTTGCCCAGGGAGGTGGCTGAGGCCCCAGACCTGGAGATATCCAAGGTGAGGCTGGGCAGGACTCTGGGCAGCCTGATCCAGTTGGGGATGTCCCTGCTGAGTGCAGGGGTTGGACTGGCTGAGCCTGGGAGGTCCCTTCCAACCCAGACCATCCAATGATTCTGTGATTCTGATGCCCCACACCTGCTGCCCTGCACCACTGTCCCAGGCCATGCCTGCTGCCCACAGCACTCCCCCCACCCACATCTGCCACCGCCATGCACCCCAAGGGCTCACTCTCAGCAGCTCCCTGTCCCATGGCACAACTAAGGCTCCAGGAGGGAGGGCAGGGCCCTGTGGTGCCCACCAGCAGCCCTCATTGCTGACCTTTCCCCAACAATCTGGGCTGCCAGGAGCTGCCAGCACCAGGCAGGCGTTGCCATGGTGAAGAGGGAGAGCAGCAACCACACCACAGGGATGAGCCTGGGGGTAGGGGAGTGGCGGTGGTGGTGCCTGGGGAGGGGAGAAGCTCCCTGGCAGCCCTGCAGGCCGGCTGGGGAGCTCTGTGTGCCCAGATTCCTGCTAGGGCAGCGTGGAAAGGGCACCTGGCTGCTGTCACTCGAGGGCAGGGGGGTGCTGAGGTGGGTGGTGGCTGTGGGTGATGTCCAAGAACATCCTTGCCCTGTCTGGGTAGGTCACCTGTAGGCCTTCCTCAGCTCTGCTCAGCTCCAGCCCCATCCTGCCCAACCCACAGCTCCCAGCTGATCCCTATTGGAATCAAGGAATGGGTTGGAAGAGACCCCCAAAGCTCATCTTGTCCAAGCCCCCTGCAGCCAGCAGGGACACCTCCAGCTAGAGCAGGCTCCTCAAGGCACTTTCAAGTTCAGCTCTGAATTATGCCCAGGGATGGGGCAGCCACCACCTGCCTGGGCAGCCTGTTCCAGGGTCTCACTGTGCAGAGCTCCCTCCTGATGCCCAGCTCGAATCTGCCCTGCTCCAGTTTCAATCCATTGTTCCTCATCCTAACCCCACAGCCCCTTCTGGACAGTCCCTCCCCAGCCTTCCCCTGGCTCCCCATCCTCAGCTCAGGGCAGCTGGCATTCCTGGTGCCAGCTACCTCCTCCCACCTTCCAGGACCTGAAGGGAGTTACAGGGGAGCTGGGGAGAGGTCCCTCCAGCCCTGCAGCCCAGGCCAGGAGATAAGTTGGGCTTGTGGTGGGCTCCCTGCTGGGCTCATGGTCCCAGTGTGGGCAACAGAGGTGAGAACTGCCCCAGGCTGTTCAGCCTGGAGAAGAGAAGGCTCTGGGGAGAGCTTCCAGTGGTCTTGCAGTACCTGAAGGGGCTCCATGAGAGCTGGGGAGGGACTTGTGACAAGGGCTGGGAGTGCCGGGAGGAGGGACAATGGCTTTGAGCTGGGAGAGGGGAGACTGAGACTGGAGATGAGGAAGAAATTCTTTGCAGGAAGGCTGGGGAGACACTGGCACAGGTTGCCCAGGGAGGCCGCCTCCTGCCTGGAGGTGTTCCAGGCCAGGCTGGATGAGGCCTTGAGCAACCTGGCTGGTGGGAGGTGTCCCTGCCCATGGCAGGGGGGTTGGAACTGGATGATCTTGAAGGTCCCTTCCAACCCGAACCATTAGAGAAGGAGAGGAGAGGAGAGGAGAGGAGGGAGAGGAGAGGAGAGGAGAGGAGAGGAGAGGAGAGGAGAGGAGAGGAGGGGAGAGGAGAGGAGAGGAGGAGAGGAGAGGAGAGGAGGGAGAGGAGAGGGAGAGGAGAGGAGAGGAGAGGAGAGGAGAGGGAGAGAGGAGAGGAGAGGAGAGGGAGAGGAGAGGAGAGGAGAGGGAGAGGAGAGGAGAGGAGAGGAGAGGAGAGGGAGAGGAGAGGAGGAGGAGGAGAGGAGAGGAGGAGGGAGAGGAGAGGGAGAGGAGAGGAGAGGGAGAGGAGAGGAGAGGAGAGGAGAGGAGAGGAGAGGAGAGGGAGAGGGGAGAGGAGAGGGAGGAGAGGAGAGGAGGAGAGAGAGAGGAGAGGGAGAGGAGAGAGGAGAGGAGAGGAGAGGAGAGGGAGAGGAGAGGAGTAACCAGATTGGGTAATTCAGTACAGGACTGGGGGGAATGGATCCAAGTTGAGGAGGAGAGGTTTAGATTAGACATTAGGAAGTTGTTCCCCATGAGGGTGGTGAGAGCCTGGCACAGGTTGCCCAGGGAGGTGGTGGCAGCCTCATGCCTGGAGGTGTTCGCAGCCAGGCTGGCTGTGGCTGTGAGCAACCTGCTGTAGTGTGAGGTGTCCCTGCCCATGGCAGGGGGGTTGGGGCTGGCTGAGCCTTGAGGTCCCTTCCAGCCCTGACACTTCTGTGACTGTATGCCAGCAGAAGCCCTGGCAGAGAAGCAGAGCCCCTTCTGGAACCTACACCTCCTGGAGCCCAGCTGCCTGGTGACTCTGGTTTTCCTTCTAGCTGAAGAGAGGGGAGGGTGTTTGAGTACCAGGGAGCTAAAGGTGAGCTTGAGGAGCTGACTGGCCAGCCCCAGAGGTGCCTGCACTAAAGCAAAGCCAAAGCCACAGTGAGCCCCCTGGAGCCCCCTGTCCCCCACCCTGACCCCAGGAGTGGCTGGTGGCCTTGCAGAGAGGTGAGGCTCTCATGGGGAGCTGCCAGGCTCAGTAAGATCTCCCCTGCCCTTTGAGAGTCATAGAATCATAGAATCAATAAGGTTGGAAGAGACCTCAAACATCATCAAGTCCAACCTGGTACCCAGCACCTCATGACTACTAAACTGTGGCACCAAGTGCCACATCCAATCCCCTCTTGAACACCTCCAGGGATGGGGACTCCACCACCTCCCTGGGCAGCACATTCCAATGGCTAACAACTTTCTCTGGGAAGAACGTGCTCCTCACCTCGAGTCTAAACCTCCCCTGGCACAGCTTGAGACTGTGTCCTCTTGTTCTGGTGCTGGGTGCCTGGGAGAAGAGACCAACCCCCTCCTGGCTACAACCTCCCTTCAGGGAGTTGTAGAGAGCAATAAGGTCTCCCCTGAGCCTCCTCTTCTCCTGGCTAAGCAACCCCAGTTCCCTCAGCCTCTCCTCACAGGGCTGTGCCCCAGACCCCTCCCCAGCTTTGTTGCCCTTCTCTGGACGCCTTCCAGCAGCTCAACCTCCTTCCTAAACTGAGGGGCCCAGAACTGGACACAGGACTCAAGGTGTGGCCTAACCAGTGCAGTGTCCAGTGGCAGAATGACCTCCCTGCTCCTGCTGGCCACACTGTTCCTGATGCAGGCCAGGATGCCCTTGGCCTTCTTGCCCCCCTGGGCACACTGCTGGCTCATGTTCAGCTGCTCTCAGCCAGCACCCCCAGGTCCCTCTCTGCCTGGCTGCTCTCAGCCACTCTGACCCCAGCCTGTAGCACTGCATGGGGTTGTTGTGGCCAAAGTGCAGAACCTGGCACTTGGATGTGTTAAATCTCCTGCCCTTGGACTCTGCCCATCTGCCCAGCCTGTCGAGGTCCCTCTGCAGAGCCTCTCTACCCTCCAGCAGATCAACTCCTGTTCCCAGCTTGGTGTCATCTGCAAATTTACTGATGATGGACTCAATGCCCTCATCCAGATCATCAATGAAGATGTTAAAGAGCACAGGGCCCAGCACTGATCCTTGGGGGACACCACTGGTGCCTGGCTGCCAGCTGGCCATGGCACCATTCACCACCACTCTCTGGGCTCAGCCTCCAGCCAGTTCCCCACCCAGCTCAGAGTGCTGCTGTCCAGGCCAGGGGCTGCCAGCTTGGCCAGGAGCTTGCTGTGGATCCCTTCACAGAATCACAGCACAACAAAACAGGTTGGAAGGCAACTCCAGAGACCATGGAGTCCAACCCCCGCTGCCAGAGCAGGGTCACCCAGGGCAGGTCACCCAGGAACATGTCCAGGCAGGTTTGGAAGCTCTCCAGGCAAGGAGAAGGTGAAGAACATCCAGCTCTGAGGAGATGGCTTCCAGTAAGGCTGCCCAGCAAAGGGGGTGGGCAAGGCACAGCCAGGCTGTGCTGCACGGCCCCAGGGACCACCAACCCATCACACATCAAACCCCAGCCCCACGCTCAGGCCTGTGTGGGCCAGTGCCAGGAACACACCCGGGAGCAAACCTCCTCTTTGTGCAGGAAAGCAGCGATCACACACCGCAGGCAGCAGCAAATGGGCCGCGGGCAGGGCAGGGCTCGGCGGGGGGAGGGCACACAGCGGTGCCCTGCTGCCTGCCCGGGGCTGCCCCTGGGCTGCTCTGGGACGGGGCAGAACCTGGGGGCTGCCCTGGGAGGGAGCAGGAGCTGGGGGCTGCTCTGGGACAGGGCAGAACCTGGGGGCTGCTCTGGGAGGGAGCAGGAGCTGGGGGCTGCCCTGGGAGGGAGCAGGGGATGGGGGCTGCTCTGGGAGGGAGCAGGAGCTGGGGGCTGCCCTGGGAGGGAGCAGGGGCTGGGGGCTGCTCTGGGAGGGAGCAGGAGCTGGGGGCTGCCCTGGGAGGGAGCAGGGGCTGGGGGCTGCCCTGGGAGGGAGCAGGAGCTGGGGGCTGCCCTGAGAGGTGCGGAGCTGGGCGCAGCGGGGCTCTGTGGGAGGCAGGGTGTGATTGTCTTGGCCGGGAGCCCCTTCCCCCCCGACGGGGCTGGGTACAGTGGGGCTGGTGGGCTCGGTGGGAGCAGGGTGAGCCTGTCCTGGCCGGGAGCCCCTTCTTCCCCGGCGGGGCTGGGTACAGCGGGGCTGGTGGGCTCGGTAGGAGGCAAGGTGTGATTGTCCTGGCCTCACGGCGGGGCCGAGTGCCTCGGGGCTGAGCTGAGCCCCCGCAGAGCGCTGAGCCGGGAGCGGAGGGAGCTGCGGGGGCTGGAGCCGGTGGCAGACTTCAAAGGTCGGCGGGCCGTGAATATTTCAGCAGGCTCTGCACGGAGCAGAGAGACAGCGGCAATTAGAGCCGGGCACGTCCGCGGCCAGCCGGCAGCGCCGGAGGATCAAAGCTGCGCGGTGCGAACCCGGCGAGGAGCTCACCTGGGCAGGCTACCCAGCCCGGGTACGGCTCAGTTGACCCAGGCACCGCCTCTGCCCGCCTCGGGGTGAGAGGAAATGGCCTCGATTTGCAGCTGGGGGGGCTCAGGTGGGACGGGAGGAACAATTTCTTCACTGATGGACCTGATGGACGAGAAGCTGGACAGGAGCAACCAGTGTGAGCTTGCAGCACAGGAGGCAAATCACAGCCTGGGCTGCATCCAAAGCAGTGCTGCCAGCAGAGCCAGGGAGGTGATTCTGACACTTGGCTCTGCTCTGGGGAGACCTCACCTGGAGCACTGCATCCAGCTCTGCAGCCCTCAGCACAGGAAGGACCTGGACCTGATGGAGAGGGTGCAGAGGAGGCCATGAAAATGCTCAGGGGGTTGGAGCAGCTCTGCTATGGGCCAGGCTGAGGGAGCTGGGGGTGTTCAGCCTGGAGAAGAGAAGGCTCCAGAGAGACCTTAGAGCAGCTTCCAGTCCCTGAAGGGGCTACAGGAAGGCTGCAGAGGGACTGTTCCCAAAGGCCTGCAGGGACAGCACCAGGGACAATGGCTTCAAACTAGAGCAGAGCAGATTGAGATTGGATGTGAGGAACAAGTTCTGCACCAGGAGGGTGGTGGAACACTGCAACAGGTTGCCCAGGGAGGTGGCTGAGGCTCCATCCCTGGAGATATTGACGGTGAGGCTGGACAGGGCTCTGGACAGCCTGATCTGGTTGATGTCCCTGCTGCCTGCAGAGGGGGTTGGACTGGATGAGCTTGGGAGGTCCCTTCCAGCCCAGCCCATTCTATGCCTCTGTGATAGTTCAAGGACTTCAAGCTCCAGGCTTGAAGCCAGGCTGGGTGCAGGGAGGAAGCTATCAGTCCCAGGGACAGGCTGTGACACATCCCCATCCTGTCCTTCCCCATCCCACCCCTCTCCATCCTGCCCCTCCCCATCTTGCCCTTCCCCATCCTGCGCTTCCCCATCCTGCCCTCTCCATCCTGCCCTTCCCCATCCTGCCCTCCCCATCCTGCCCTTCCCCATCCTGCCCCTCCCCAACCTGCCCCTCCCCATCCTGCCCCTCTCCATCCTGCCCCTCCCCCAAACCCTGCTCTGCACCACAGAGAGGGGATGATCCCCCTGGAACAGGGATCAGTATCCCCCAAGGATGGTGGGGGCATGAGAAGGACCCTCCCCAGCACCCTGCTGTGTGCCTCAGGAAGGAGATGATGCCCCTGGAGCTTCCTTCCCGCGGCAGCCCCATGAAGCCGAGGGCAGGTTCATCCCTAGCAGCCTCCAGTGCTCCAGGCCCGCATCCTTCCCCCTCCCCTCCCCCCCAGCTTGCCGTGCTCACAGACACAGCTGGCGCCTCCAGATGTTGCCAGGCTTGCTGGAGCCAGGCTGTTCAGCCCACAGCTGCTCCCTGCTCGCCTTGCCATTGCTCCGTGGAGATCGTGTCTGCTCGGCTCTTCCCCTCTACTGTCCGGCCCGCAGCTTGCCCTGCCCAGCCCTGCCCTAGCCCAGCACAGCACAGTACAGCACAGCCTACCCTACCCCAGCACAGCACAGCCCTGCCCAGCCCTGCCCTAGAGCAGCACAGCACAGTACAGCACAGCCTACCCTACCCCAGCACAGCCCTGCCCAGCCTACCCTAGCACAACTCAGCTCTGCCCAGCCTAACCTAGCCCAGCCCAGCTCTGCCCAGCCTACCAAGCCAAGCACAGCACTGCCCAGCCTACCCTAGTCTAGGCCAGCCCAGCCCGCCCTAGCCCAGCCCAGCCCTGCTCTGCTCAGCCCACCCTAGCTTAGCCCAGCCCTGCCCAGCCTACCATACCCTATCCCAGCCCAGCCCTGCCCAGCCTACCTTAACACAGTCCAGCCCTTCTGAGCCTAGCCTAGCCCAGCATAGCCCGGCCCAGCCCTGCCAAGCCTACACTAGACCAGCCCTACCCTGCCCAGGCCAGCCCTACACAACCTGCCCTAGCCCAGCAATGCCCTGTCCAGCCCTCCCTAGCCCAGCCCAGCCCAGCCTACTCTAGCCCAGCACAGTCCAGCCCAGCCCAGCCCTGCTTAGCCTACCCTAGCCGGACCAGCCCTACGCAGCCTACCCTAGCCCAGCCCAGCCCTGACCAGCCTACCCTAGCCCAGCACAGCCATATGCAGCCTACCCTAGCCCAGCCCAGCCCTGCCCTCCCTAACCTATGAAAGCCCAGCCCAGCCCAGCATACCCTAGCCCACGCCACCCCTGCCCAGCCTACCTTAGCCCAGCACAGCCCTGCCCAGCCCACCCTAGCCCTGCCCAGCCCGGCTCAGCCTACCCTACCCTAGCCCAGCCCAGCCCTGCCCAGCCTACCCTACCAAAGCCCACTACAATCCTGCCTAGTCTACCCTAGCCCAGTATAGCCCTGCCCAGCCCTCCCTAGCCCAGCCCAGCCAAGCCTACCCTAGCCCAGCACAGTCCCACCCAGCCCAGCCCACCCTAGCCCAGCCCAGCCCTGCCCAGCCTACTCTAGCCCAGCCCAGCCCAGCCCAGCCCAGCCTACCCTAGCCCAGCCTACCCTGCCCAGCCTACCCTAGCCCAACCCAGCACTATGCAGACTACCCTACCCCAGCCCTGCCCAGCCTACCCTACCCAAGCCCAGCACAGCATTGCCCAACCTACTCTAGCCAAGTCCAGTCCTCCCCAGCCTACCCCAGCTCAACCAGTCCTGCCCAGCATACCCTACCCTAGACCAGCCCAGCCCTGCCAAGCCTACCCTACCCTACCCTACCCTACCCCAGCCCAGCCTTCCCTAGTCTACCCTAGCCCAGCAAACCTCTGCCCAGCCCTCCCTAGGACAGTCCAGCCCTGCCCAGCCCTCCATATCCCAGCCCAGCCCAGCCCTCCCTAGCCCAGCCTAACCTAGCCCAGCACAGCCCTGCCCAGCCTACCCTAACCCAGCCCAGGCCATCCCTGCCTAGCCTACCCTAACCGAGCCTAGCCCACCCAAGCCCAGCCTACCCTGCCTGAGCCCAGCCCTGTCCAGTCTACACTAGACTAGCACAGCACACCCAAGCCCAGCCCAGCAATGCCCAGCCTACCGTAGCCCACCCCAGACTACCCTAGCCCAGCCCAGCCCAGCTCTGCCCAGCCTACGCTAGACCAGCCCAGCCCTGCCCACACTGCCCTAGCCCAGCCCTGCCCAGCCCACCCTAGCCCAGCCCAGCCCTGCCCAGCCTACCCTAGCCCAGCACAGCACTGCCCAGACTACCCTAGCCCAGCACAGCACTGTCCAGCCCTCCCTAGCCCAGCCCAGCCCTGCCCAGCCTACCCTAGCCCAGCACAGCACTGCCCAGACTACCCTAGCCCAGCACAGCACTGTCCAGCCCTCCCTAGCCCAGCCCTGCCCTGCCCAGCCTGCCCTAGTCTAGCCCAGCCCTGCCCAGCCCTTCCTACCCCAGTCCTGCCCTGCCCAGCCCTCCCTAGCCCAACCCTTCCCTGCCCAGCCCTGCCTAGCACAGCCCTGCCCTGCCCAGCCCAGCCCTGCAAGGCCTACCCTAGCCCAGCCCCACTGAACCTACCCTAGCCCAGCGCACCCCTGCCCAGCCTACCCTAGATTAGCCCAGCCCTGCCCAACCCTCCCTAGCCCAGCCCCACTGAACCTACCCTAGCCCAGCGCACCCCTGCCCAGCCTACCCTAGCCCAGGCCAGCCCTGCCCAACCCACCCTAGGCCAGCCCAGCCCTGCCCTGCCCAGCCTACCCTAGCCCAGGCCAGCCCTGCCCAACCCACCCTAGGCGAGCCCAGCCCTGCCCTGCCCAGCCTACCCTAGCTCAGCCCAGCCCAGCCCTGCCCAGCCTAACCTAGCCCAGCCCAGCCCTGCCCAGCCTACCCTAGCTCAACCAGCCCTGTCCAGCCTACCCTAGCTGAGTACAGCCCTGCCCAGCCCACCCAACCCCAGCACAGCCCTGCCCAGCCTACCCGAGCCCAGCCTAGCCCTGCCCAGCCTGCTCTAGCCCAGCACAGCACAGCCCAGCCCTGCCCAGCCTGCTCCAGCCCAGCACAGCCCAGCACAGCCCTGCCCAGCCTATCCTAGCCCTGCCCAGCCTATCCTAGCCCAGCCCAGCCCGCTCTAGCCCAGCCCAGCACAGCCCAGCCCTGCCCAGCCTACCCTAGCCCAGCCCTACCCAGCCTAGCCTACCCCATTCCAGCCCACTCCACCTCACCCAGCCCACTCCACCTTACCCAGCCCACTCCACCCCAACCCCAACCCCAGCCCCGCCCTCTCCACCCCACTTAACCCACCCCACCGCAGCCCCAACCCCTGCCCAGCCCACTCCACCCCACCCAACCCCAGCCTCAGTGGCATCTTATGCCCAAGTGACATCATCTGTGCCAGCCTGGTTGCCCCCACTACGGGCACTTCTCTTCCTGTCTGCTCCCTGCCATGGTAGGAGGACCATGGAGCTGTTTCCTTGGCTGGAGAAGACCTCTCAGATCCTGGAGTGTGCTCAGCCAGGCTCTGGCCAGTGGTGCCCAAGGACAGGGCAGGAGGGGATGGGCGCAGGAAGTTCCACCTGAACGTGAGAAAGGACTTCCCTGAAGGTGGCAGAGCCCTGGGGCAGGCTGCCCAGGGAGGTGGTGGAGTGTACAGCTCTAGAGACTGTCCAGGCCCACCTGGCCACATGCCTGTGTGACCTGCCCCAGCTGAGTCTGCTCTGGCAGGGGGGTTGGAGTGGATGGGCTGGGGACTGAGGGCACCCTCAGCAAGCTCTCTGGTGATACCAAACTGCCCTCAGGCTCTGCTGCCAGCCTGAGCTGGGCAGGCTGAGTCCTGGCTGCAGGCAAACCTCAGGAAGGTCAATCAGGACCAGTGCAGAGTCCTGCAGCTGGGGAGGAATCACAGCAGGCACCAGGGCAGGTCAGAGGCTGCCCTGCTGGAGAGCAGCTCCAGGGAGAAAGACCTTGGGGTGCTGGTGGGCAGCAGGTTCTGCAGGGGACAGCAAAGTGCCCTGGTGGCCAAGAGAGACAATGGGGTCCTGGGCTGCAGCAAGAGAAGTGTGGCCAGCAGGGCTGGGGAGGTTCTGCTGCCCCTCTGCTCTGCCCTGCTGAGACCACAGCTGCAATCCCGGGTCCAGCTTTGGGCTCCCCAGGTCAAGAGAGACAGAGACCTGCTGGAGAGAGCCCAAGGGAGAGCCAGGAGGATGATTTGGGGACTTGAGCATCTCCCCTGTGAGGAGAGACTGAGAGCCCTAGGGCTGTTTAGTCTGGAGAGGAGAAGGCTGAGAGGGATATGATCAATGCCTATCAATAGCTGAGGGGTGGGGGGCAAGGGGAGGGGGCCAGGCTCTGTTGGGTGGTGCACAGGAGTGAGACAAGGACTCCAGCTGTGGTCTCAGCAGGAGGGGAGCAGGGGGGCAGAATCCCCTCCCTCACCTGCTGGCTATGCTTTTGGTCCTCTCCAGCTCAGAAAATCACCCTCCAAGGCCAGCTGGAGGAAGTGCTCCCCCAGGGCGAGGGTTGGGCTGTGGAGGGCAGCAGGCAGGTAGTGTGTCCCCAGGGGCAGTGCCCCCAGCAGCCTGCCCAGGTGGCAGTGGCGTGGGGACAGCTTGCCCTGGTGATGGACGAGCCCTGGCTCACAGCTCTGCTTTCTCAGCTCTTCCTGGGGAAGAGACAAGGGGAGAGAGCTGAGATTTATGAGGAGCTGTGGCTGGCTGTGTGCAGCCTGGGCCCCAGGACTGCTGTGTGGGCAAGGAGGAAAGGTGCTCAGCGAGGGCACAGCCACAGGCTCCTCCCTGCTGGCCTGCAGCTGCTCTCCTGCAAGGTGCCCCCCGGCAATGTGCCCAGGAGTGTGTGGCACCTGCCCTGGGCACATGCCAAGAGCTGCCAGAAGCCAGGCTGGGCTTGTGACAGCAGCATGGAGCTCTGCAACCCCTCCAGGGCAGCTTCCTCTGGGCTCACCCCAGCCAGGAGTTACAGAGTCACAGCAGGGGTTGGGTTGGAAGGGACCTCAAAGCTCATCCAGCTCCAAGCCCCTGCCATGGGCTGGGACACCTCCCACCAGCCCAGGCTGCTCAAGGCCTCATCCAGCCTGGCCTGGAACACCTCCAGGCAGGAGGCAGCCGCAGTCTCCCTGGACAACCTGTGCCAGTGTCTCCCCAGCCTCCCTGGAAGGAATTTCTTCCCAATCTCCAGTCTCAATCTGCCCTCTCCCATCTCAAAGCCATTGTCCCTCTCAGCCCTCATCAGAAGTGCCTCCCCAGCTCCCCTGTAGCCTCTTCAGGTACTGGAAGGCTGCTCTGAGGTCTCCTGACAGCCTTCTCTTCCCCAGGCTGGACTAAGTCCCTCAGCGTCCTCACAGGGGAGGCTCTCCAGCCCCCTGACCACTTTCATGGCCTCCTAAGAAAGCAGAGCTTTGTTTGGGGGACATCAGTGCCAGTGCTGGCCCCTGCCTGCCCCTCTCCCCACCCCACACAGAGCCACTGACCCAGGAGAGGACACTTTAGGTCACCCAGGGCTTTGTAGCACAGATTAGGGCTGTGCCAGGCCAAGCTCCCAGCTCAGGGCTGATCTTAGAGCTCCTCTCCTCCTCCTCTTGTGCCCTCCCCATTGCTCATTCCCAGAGCCTTCCTTACATCTTCCTTATTATCCTCCTCCCAGCACTATCTGGGTCACCCTCCCCTGCCATTACCCCAGATAATTACAGCCTGAGTGGAGGCCACAGGCAGCAAGCTGGCAGTCAGCACCTCCAGCACCCCCCCATCACCTCCAGCACCCCCACATCACCTTCACCACCCCCCCAGCACCTTCACCACCACCCCAGCACCTTCACCATCCCCCCAGCACCTTCACCACCACCCCAGCACCTCCCCCCTCCCCCCAGCACCTCCCCCACCCCCCAGCACCTCCAGCACCTCCCCAGCACCTTCACCACCCCCAGCACCTTCACCATCCCCCAGCACCTTCACCATTCCCCAGCACCTCCACCACCCCCAGCACCTTCACCATCCCCCAGCACCTCTCCCCTCCCCCAGCACCTCCCCCACCACCCAGCACCTCCAGCACCTCCCCAGCACCTTCACCACCACCCCAGCACCTTCACCATTCCCCCAGCACCTCCACCACCCCCAGCACCTTCACCATTCCCCCAGCACCTCCACCACCCCCAGCACCTTCACCACCCCCAGCACCTTCACCACCACCCCAGCACCTCCACCACCCCCAGCACCTTCACCATCCCCCAGCACCTCCCCCTCCCCCAGCACCTCCCCCACCCCCAGCACCTCCAGCACCTCCCCAGCACCTTCACCACCACCCCAGCACCTTCACCATTCCCCCAGCACCTCCACCACCCCCAGCACCTTCACCACCCCCAGCACCTTCACCACCACCCCAGCACCTCCACCACCCCCAGCACCTTCACCATCCCCCAGCACCTCCCCCACCCCCAGCACCTCCAGCACCTCCCCAGCACCTTCACCACCACCCCAGCACCTTCACCACCCCCAGCACCTTCACCATCCCCCAGCACCTTCACCACCACCCCAGCACCTTCACCATTCCCCCAGCACCTCCACCACCCCCAGCACCTTCACCATCCCCCAGCACCTCTCCCCTCCCCCAGCACCTCCCCCACCCCCAGCACCTCCAGCACCTCCCCAGCACCTTCACCACCACCCCAGCACCTTCACCATCCCCCAGCACCTTCACCACCACCCCAGCACCTTCACCATTCCCCAGCACCTCCACCACCCCCAGCACCTTCACCATTCCCCCAGCACCTTAACCCTCACCAGTGCATCTTATCATACAACACCTCAGCTCCAACCACCACCCCCCAGCACCTTCACCACCCCCCCAGCACCTTCACCACCACCCCAGCACCTCCACCACCCCCAGCACCTTCACCATCCCCCAGCACCTCCACCACCCCCAGCACCTTCACCATCCCCCAGCACCTCCACCATCACCCCAGCACCTCCATCACCACCCCAGCACCTTCACCATCCCCCCAGCACCTCCACCACCACCCCAGCACCTTCACCATCCCCCAGCACCTTCACCCTCCCCCAGCACCTTCACCACCACCCCAGCACCTTCAACATCCCCCCAGCACCTTCACCACCCCCCCAGCACCTTCACCACCCCCCAACACCCCACAAAACCTCTGCCTCTGTGGACATCTCTTTGCCTTTCTCCCCTTCCCCTCCTCCTTCTCAGGTCCCTCAAGATGACCTGGGCTCCTCAGCTCTTGGGGAGGGCAGGCAGGCTGGCAGGGCTGCAGGCCAGGGCAGCTGGAATCACTGAGCAAAATCCCCCCAAATGGGGTTGGGGTCCCCACACTGCTGAGTGAGGGGTGGCTGCAAAGTGAGGGAAAGCCTTAGAAGATGGGGTGGGGACCTGAGCCTGGGGAGCCTGGGCTCTGCTCCCTAGTCTCAGGTGACAGAAGGAGAGGCAATGGCCTGAAATTGTGCCAGGGGAGAGTTAAGTAGGAGATGAGGAAAAATTTCTCTGCTGCAAGAGTGGTCAGGGACTGGCACAGGCTGCCCAGGGAGGTGGTGGAGTCCCCATGCCTGGAGGTGTTCAAGGAGCCTGTGGCCATGGCACCTGGGGCCATGGTTTGGTGGCCATGGGGGGGTTGGGTTGCTGGTTGGACTGGAGGAGCTCAGAGGCCTTTCCCAACCCAAACCATCCCCTGATTGTACAGTTCCATGATTCTGTGATAAGCTGCTCTGGGGACTGCTGCTTGCTGCCAGGCTCCAGGTTCCAGAAGGGAAATGGCTGTGCCCAAAGGCAGAAGGGAGCGCAACCTGGCACTGCCCACGTTGGTCTCCTGGGATCCTGCTCACAGGCTGAGCCTCACCCAGAGCAAACCTGGGGGGATTCAGATGGGATGTGAGGAAGAAGTTGTTCCCCATGAGGGTGGTGAGAGCCTGGCACAGGTTGCCCAGGAAGGTGGTGGCAGCCTCATGCCTGGAGGTGTTTGCAGCCAGGCTGGCTGTGGCTGTGAGCAACCTGCTGTAGTGTGAGGTGTCCCTGCCCATGGCAGGGGGGTTGGGACTGGCTGAGCCTTGAGGTCCCTTCCAGCCCTGACACTTCTGTGACTCTATGAAGAGAAACCACAGCATCAGATGGCAGCGCCTGGCACAGGCTGAGCTCTTCCCCTCCCAGCAGCTGGCGCAGGGCAGGCCAGGGCAGCGAGCAGAGCACTGCAGGAGCGGCCTCCAGCCTCTGCATGGTGCTGCCTGGCCATGCTCCTGCCCGTGGGCTGGCTGGGCACAGAGGAAAGCCCCCAGCTATGGCCAAGCCAGGGGCTGGAGTCCCCAAAGGCTGGCACAGTCCGCTCAGGACTTGGCACATCCTGAATGGCAGAGTTAGAGGTGGTTGCTGCCCGCAGGGCCAAGGCCAAGCTGGGTTTGTCCACAATGATAGCTCCAGCAGGGGCCCAGCCTCCTCCCCCAGCTGCTTTTAGCCTGCCTGAACCCACCTGCAGACTAAAGTCCTGTGGGCTGCCCTGGGAGCCAGCTTGCTCCCCTCTCCTGCCCCCACTGCATCCTCAGCAAGGCAGGAGATGGAGCAAGCACACAGCCTGCCTGTCTGAGCTGGGAATCACACAGCTGTGCCTCTGGTTGGACTGGGAAAGACCTCCCAGGTCACTGGCTCCAGCCCAGCACTGCCAAGTCCACTGCTCAGCACTGCTCCTCAGCACCACAGCCCCACAGGTTCTCCATCCCTCCAGGGCTGGGGACTCCACCACTGCCCTGGGCAGCCTGGGCCAGGCCCTCAAGGGGAAGAAATTGTTCCTCATGGCCAACCTAAACCTGCCCTGGGGCAACCTGAGGCTGTTCCTCTCATCCTTGAGACAAGAGCCCAACCCCCACCTGGCTCCAGCCTCCTCTCAGGGAGCTGCAGAGAGCAATGAGGTCTCCCTCAGCCTCCTCTTCTCCTGGCTCACCAACCTCCCTCCCTCAGCCCTACTCTCCAGACCCTTCCCCAGCTTGCTTACCCTTCTCTGGCCCTGCTCCAGCTCCCCAGTGTCCTTCTTGCACACTGGGATTTTGCTCCCCCCACCCTCTAAAGGTTGAGTAGAAGCCAACTCAAACAGAAAATGAGAGACAAAGCATCAAGCCCTGGCTGGACCCCAAGGCTTTGCCCACCCTGGGATGGGACTGGCACTGCCCTTCTGCCTGGCTGTGCCCCAGCTGCCCCTTTGCGCCTGTGCTGCCTGCATTCCCCTTCCTGCACTGCCCCCCCGGGGAAGCCGTGGGCAGGAGGTGGCTGCTCCTGGTGCTGGCATCAGGGCTGCTGTGGTGCCAGCTGGGGAAGCCCTTGCACCACTCCCACCATCCCACGGCCCTCCTCACCCTTCTCTGGGCCAGAGCTGAGGGTACCACCTTCCACCCCCACACCATCTCCACAGAAGGAGCCCTGGGGACACCTCCTTGGCCCCATCCTGCTGGCATTCCCCCAGGTATTGCAGGCGAGGGGGCACAGCAACCTCTCCTCTCCCCTCCCTCCTCCCCTTGCCCCCATCCTGGGCACAGCACTTTGCCATGGGCACAGCAGGTCTGGGGGCACAGCAGTCCCTTGTGTGCCAGGCAAGGGCAGCTCCCCCTCCCTGCTGCCTTTGCCCTCTGTCCCAGGCTCTTTACCAAGGGCACAGCAGATTTAAGGGCACACCAGGTGCCAGGCATCTCACCACCCTCCCTCCTGCCTCTGCCCCCCATCCTCCTGACCGGGGATCTCTGCCAGGCACCCCTGCGTGAGCCCCGGGGTGAGCTCACCCCACTGCTCCTCCTCCCCCTCCCCCTGCCCCGCGGGCGGGCAGGGGCCGGAGGGGTGCCCAGGCGAGGGGCTGCAGAGGCAGGAGCCGCGCTGCGATTAACGCTTAGCAGTAGAACCGAAACAAGATCAGCCCAACCCCTCCCCCTCCCTCCAGCCGAGCCGTGCCCGTCCCGGGAGCCTCGTGTGCGGCGGTGCCAGGCCGCTCCGGAGCCCCCCGGCAGCCCCCCGGCAGCCGCCCCTGCTCCGCGCCCCGGGGCCGCCCCTGCCTTGGCTAAGGAGCTCCCGGCCGAGCGTCCTCGGGGTGGAGCTGCCTGCTGCCACCCCCTCCCTGCCCTTCCCCGTGCCCTCCGCTCAGCCCCTGGCAGTGCCAGCACCTCCTGCAGCCGCCCCGGGGGTGAGGGAGTTGGGGTTGGTCACCTGGAGAGGAGAAGGCTGCAGGGAGTGCTTACAGCTGCTGTCTGAAGGGGAGCTGCAGGCAGGCTGGGGAGGGGCTGCCCAGAAGGGGCTGTGGGGGTAGGCTCGGGGGCAATAGTCTGAAACTGGAGCAGGAAAGGCTCAGGTTGGCCATCAGGAGGAAGTTCTGCACCGTGAGGCTGGGGAGCCTCTGGCATAGGCTGCCCGGGGAGGGGGCGCAGGCTCCATCCCTGCAGACATTCAAGCTCAGCCTGGCTGTGGCCCTGGGCAGCCTGCTCTAGACGGAGGTGCCCCTGCTGGCTGCAGGGGTGTGGACAAGATGACCTTGGAGGGTCCCTTCACAGAATGTTAGGGGTTGGAAGGGACCTCCAGACACCATCCAGTCCAAGCCCTCTGCCAGAGCAGGGGCACCCTGGGCAGGGCACACAGGGAAGCATCCAGGGGGGGTTGGAAGCTCTCCACACAAGGAGACTCCACAACCTCTCTGGGCAGCCTGCTCCAGGCCTCCAGCACCCTCACACCAAACAACTTGCTCCTCCTCTTCACATGGAACCTCCTGGGTGCCAGTCTGTGCCCTTTGCCCCTTGTGCTGTCCCTGGGCACCAGTGGGAATGTTCCTGGCTCCATCCTAGCTGGGGGTGGGTGGACTAGATGGTCCCTTCCAACCCAGGGCAGTCTGTGACTCTGTGCCTGTGTGGGCAGGATGGGGCTGGGTGCCCAGAGTGTGGGCAGCCATCCCCAGGTGTTGCCCTGGCACTCAGGGAGGTGGAGGGCACCTGGTGGACGATGAGGAGCTTGGCAGGTTGGTGTCTTGCAGGGCTGTGTGGCCTTTGAGGGCTCTTCAGGTGCTCAGAGGATCCTGGGGAGCTGCAATGAGGCTCTGGGGGCTCAGTGAGGATCTGTGGGATGAGCTCCCCATGCCCCTCCACCCTGCCAGGGTGCCAGGACAGCTCTGGGGCTGGTGGCATGTACAGGGGGCACTCAGGAGTGCCCATCCATCCATCCATCCATTCCTACCTGCGAGCCCTTCCCCTCCTCTGCAGTGGAGATGTCCCTGCTGCTTGCAGGGTCCAGCTCAGCCCAGTGCCAGCCCAGTGCCACCCACTGGTGTTACTGGTGTGCAGGAGCAGGCCTCTCTTCCCCAGCCCTTGTGGCAGTTGCCTGGCAGGCACCTTGGGGAGCTGCTGGCACCCCACAGCTGGGCAAATCCCCATGGTGTGCTAGGGGCATCCAGCAGCCCAGGTGCCCAGAGGGGCTGGGGGGTGGCAGTGAGGGACATTCAGGGCTTCCTGGTGCTTCCTGGAGCTGCTGAGCAGCCTCTTGGCACTGGCAGGCCATGGGTGGTGCCCCCAGGAGAAGACAGTGCTCCTGCCCTGGAGCATGGGGCGGGGGGGCACCTATGTGGGCACTCCAGCTGCAGTGGGCACTGCAGGCTGGCACTTTAATAACAGCCTGAGGACAAGGGGGATAAAAATAGCGCCCCCTCCCCTCCCCCCGAACTGCCTCCCACTCTCCAGCCCGTGGGGAAGTGGCTCCTGCCCAGCCCAGCCCAGGTGGTTATTTTGAAGCTGTCACTCCTTGGTGGCTTCTTACAAATATCCTCTGAGCTGCTGTGGTGTGAGCCAGGAGCTAGATGTGGCCCTGCCCAGTGCCTGCCCAGCCCTGCCTGACCCCTAGTTTCCCCTGGCCATGGGCAGCAGAGATCCTGATCCCAGCACCCACCTCCCCCTGCCAGCCCCTGGCCCCTTGGCTTCTCCTGGAGCCCCCACTCAGGGCACCTCAGCCCTTGGTTCCTGCTCCCATAGCCTCCTGCCTCCTGACTCAACATTTCCTCCCTGCCCTAAACCTCATCTCCTGGCTTCCCAAACCCCTCCCTGATGCTCCCTGTTCTCACAGGGTCCAGCCCATGAGCCTCTGCAGCTCTCCCTCTTCCCCAGCCCTAATCCTCCTCTCCTGGGCACCCCAGACCTCACCCTGGTGCTCCACCTCCTTGCAGGGTCCAGCCTGTGACCTCCTGCACCTCTCCCCCTTCTCCAACCCTAATCCTCATCTTCTCCTGGCTTCCCAAACCCCTTCCTGGTGCTCCCTGTCCTCACAGGGTCCACAGCCCATGACCTCCTGCCCCTCTCCCTTCCTCAGCATGTGGAGAATCACCTTCAGCACCTCCTGACCTTCACCTGGGTCCCCAGATGCTTTAGTAGCTCTGTCTCCCCAGCACCCCCCTTGTGTGGTGCCATCCCCCTGGCACAGCTTTGCCCCTGATCTCCTGCAGCTCTGCCCCCTCCCCAGGGCCTGGAGAACCATCTTCAGAACCTCCCAACCTCCATCTGCCTCTTGGTCTCCCAAGTGCTTTAGTAGCTCTATCTCCCCGGGCCCCCTCCCCTTGCCTGCTGGCATCTCCCTGGCACGGTTTTGCCCAGTGCCAGGCTCTGGGAGCCATAATTAGCCAGGTAGAGCAGGAATGGCTCTTGCAGCGCAACAGCTCCTCTGGAGCTGAGCAGGAGCCAATTAATCTAATTAAAGCAGCCCCTGGCTCATTATCCCTCAGCAGCTGAGGAGGCTGCAAAGGCCTGGCCGTGCCCCTGCCCACGGCTGCTGGGGTGGCTGCACACAGGGGGGCACAGAGAGCCCCCAGACTGTGCACCCCACGGGTCTGAGGTGCCCAGGCCACTGCCCTGGGGTGAATCTGGGGAGCACAGGAGCTGGCTGCTCAGGGTGGGGGTGACCCTGCTACCCTGCAGGTGCTGGCACAGGGGTGCTGGTGGCGCCAGCTGGAGTGGGATGCAGGGGGATGCCCACCGAGGACACACTCAGGCAAGGGTTTGTCTGCCATGGGGCTGTGGTGCCAGCTATGCCAGCAGCCCTGGCAGTGGGGCCTGGCAGTGTGACCCATCCTGGTGAGGAAGAGCTGTTTCCTGGTGCCAGGGCAGCTCCTGGTGGGCAATGTGACAGCATCCCGCAGGGTAATGACAAGGAATGCAGAGAAGGAGGAGGAGGAGGAGGAGGAAGAGGTCTGTCTGCACAGGTGTCTGTCAGCAGGCTGCTGGCACTTGTGCCACCTAATTAGCCACCTTGCCAAGCTTTAATGAGAACAAATTAGAGGGCAGGCAGTGCAGGGCTGGGTCGTGCCATCCAGACCCTGCCCTGTGTGCTGGCTCTGGCCCAGTGCCCCAGGGAGCTGCTGGCTGCTCTCACTGGAGTATGGCAGGAGCCCTGCAGAGGCTCAGCCCCACTGTGCCAAGCAGCCTTGGCAGCAGGGCACCAGAGCTTGCTTGGCCCCACCTTGCCCCCCCCCCCCAGCATCCTCCACCTGGCAAGGCACTGGGAACCATCCTGCATGCACCCTCCTGGCAGCCCCTCACCCATCCTCAGGCCCTTGCCCCTTCACCAAGGCCTTTTGTGGGCTGAGCCTTGGAGTCCATCACTCCAGGAGCCCCTGAAGCAAGGTCCTGCCCTGCCCTCTGCCCACAGCCCAGCCCCTTGTGAAGAGGGCAGCTGTGGGGGCCAGGTGGCTCTGCCCACACAGGCTGAGCCTCCAGCTGTCCTCTCAGGTGGCTCCCTGAGGAGCTGGGCAGGCTGCCTGCCCTGCAGGGCACAGGAAGGGCTGGGGGGAGAGCATGGAGCCCCCAGCAGGATGTCTGCACAGTGCAGAGGGGGAAATGTGTCCTCGGGAGCCAGGCAGGGCTCTGCCTCCCCACTGACCACGCAGACATCTCCAGCCCTGCCTGTAAGCTCCCTCTCATGCCTCTGCTCACTCCACAGCACACCCCCTTCCCCCTGGCGTGTGCCCACCAGCAGCAGCATCTCCCCCTGCTCTGTGTCTCTCTCCATGGAGCACAGGCACACAATGGGAGGGGTGGGAAGGGGCCTCCAGAGGCCACTGGATCCAACCCCCCCTGCCAGAACAGGATCACCCAGGGCAGGGCACACAGGAACATGCCCATATGGGGCTTGCAAGTCTCCACACAAGGAGACTCCACAATCTCTCTGGGCAGCCTGCTCCAGGCCTCCAGCACCCTCACACCAAACAGCTTTCTCCTCCTTTCCACATGGAACCTCCTGGGTGCCACTCTGTGCCCATTGCCCCTTGCCCTGGGCACCAGTGATGAGAGTCTGGCCCCAGCCTCTTGACACCCACCCCTCAGGCTGCTCTTCTCCAAGAGGCTCTTCTGCAGGCTCAGCACCCCCAGGGCTCTCAGCCTTTCCTCCTCCCAGAGCTGCTCCAGGCCCTTCATCATCCTCCTAGCCTCCCCTGGACTCTCCCCAGCAGTTCCCTGTCCCTCTTGAACCGGGCAGCCCAGAGCTGGACACGGTTACTCCAGATGTGATCTCACCAGGGCAGAGTAGAGGGAGAGGAGAACCTCCATCCCTCCTCTTCCACCAGTCACAGCCCAGAGGAGCACCTCTGCAGCTCCTCCCCATGTGCACCCCCACCACAGACCACCCTCACAACCCCCGGGCTGGCAGCCTACATCCCCAGGGCCCAAAGTCCCCAGGGCTGGAGCAGGCTGCTCTGAGCCCTCCCTGCAGCCTTCTCTTCTCCAGGCTGAACAGCCCCAGCTCTCCCAGCCTGTGCCCACAGCAGAGCTGCTCCTGGCCTCTGAGCATCTTTGCAGCCCCATCTGGATCCGCTCCAACAGTTCCACCTCCTCCTGTGCCACCACAGCTCTGCTCACCTGGCTTCTCCCAACTGGCTGCCATTGTGCCATGGGCTTAGGGATGTTTAAGGGGCAGGCTGGGATGTGCCAGGACAGGGGCTGAGGCCATCCCTACCCTGCTGGGCAAAGGAGAGGGGGTTGGACTCGCTGGACAATTTCCCCCTGCTCTGCTCTGCTCTGCTCTGCCCTCTCCTTTTCCCAGCAGGGGCAGGTTGGCACCACTGGGGCTGGCACTGGCCCCTCCACTTCAGCTGCCTCCCAGTCCACCCAGCCCAGGCCTTTTCCTCAGGAGGTGGGCACAGAGCCAGGGGCTTTGGTGTGAATTTGCAGCCTTTTGGGGTGGGCAGAGGCCACACATGGTCAGCACTGCTCCCACTCTTCACCCACACCTTGGGGGCTGCTCCCACAGCCCTGCCAGGCTGTGCCACGGCCAGAAGGGGCATCTCACGGGGCTGGGAAGGGGTGGAGGTGGTGGCTGGAGGAGGATAGAGGCAGCTGGGCTCTGGGGTGCCACAGGGGTGCCACAGGATCTGTGGGGCAGAGAGGTAGGGCAGGAGGGGGGGTCCGGTGGGCTCACCACCCCCTCGGCCTCTTTCTGGGCCGCTCAGAGGTCGGCCCAGAGGGCTTGCAGAGCAGAGGGTGCTCTCGGTCCGAGGCGAGAGGCAGAGAAGGGTTGCCATGGAGACCGGCGATGTCACTTTAAGGAGGGGCCGAGCCTTCCGCACCCAGCCCTCCCGGACCAGCCCCCGCGGCGGGAGCTGAGGGGGCAGCCTGGGGGCGGCGGGGGGCTTGGGGTCCCCTTAAATGCCACCTGGCTGCTTGCTCCTCGGCAGGGCCGCCCCATGGGGCAGCTGGCAGGCAGGCAGGCAGGCAGGCAGGCAGGCAGGCAGGCAGGCAGGGAAGCTGCTGCTGCTTGCCCAGGGCGTGCCCAAGGTGGGGCCAGTATCCCTTGGGGACAGCTGGGAGCAACTGGTGGCACCGGGGCAGAGTTATGCTGCTGCCAGCCCGGCTTGAGCAGGCGAAAGGGAACAGCCTGCAAGGAGCAGAGGTCAAGAGGGGTGTGTGTGTGTGTGTCCCCGACTAGAATTTGTCTGAGGTGGCCCCCGTGTCCTGAGCAGGGGGTGACCAAGGGGCTGGGGTGAGGTTCAGGGCACCATGGAGGCTTTCTGAGTGATTCAAGCTTCAATTAAAACGAAGCTCGAAGTGTTAACAACCCTCTCCCCACCTCCCACCCCCCCTTTCCCTGGAACCAGCAGGAGCTGGAGCTCTGCTGTTCGTCCTCCCGGGGCTGAGCCCCTGTTGGTGTCCCTTCTGCATTGCCACGGTGCCACCAGAGGGGAAAATCACCTGGGGGGGAGGGCGGGGGGAATGAGCACTAGCTCCAGGGAGAATCCCAGCCCCATAGGGAAGCTAAAAGAAGGGATGCAAAAATGCCCTCCCCATTCCCCGTGCCCAGGAGGGAGGTTCGGGCACGCTCTGCTCCCCTGGGGTACCCTCAGGGCTGGGGGGGGGCAGGGGGTTGCTGGAGCTCCCCTTGGCCAACCTTCCTCAGGCCCTTTTGTGGGGTCGGCCCCAGCGGTGACACTCCGAGGCTGAGCAGCTCGGGGATGCTGCCAGTTTCCCCACACACCCCTGGTGCGTCCCCAACCCCCTCCCCCCGGGGCTGCGGTGCTGCTCAGCGCCGGTGGGATGGGACTGGAAAGCCACGGGACTGGGAGCCAGCCTGGCTGCACTGGTGAGTCAGAGGGCTGCTGGGAGGGGGCTGCAGCACTGCTGGGGGGTGGGGGGACGTCGGAGAACATCTCCAAGCTGCAAACAGAAGTGATGCCTTGCTGGGCTGTGGGGAGGGAGGGAGAGAGGGAGGGAGGAAGTGGGGGTGGCTGCAGCATGGCTCCGAGCAAGGCGCTGGCACCGTCCTGGGGGCGGGGGGAGGGGAGGGTCACTTCCATCAGGGCAGGGCTCAGGGTCCTGCTCACCTGGAGCTGGAGCAGTGTGAGGTGTGTGCAGTGACAGCTGGGGATGTGCAGGGGGCTAGGGGGACGTGGGAGCACCACAGGTGGGCGTGGGGGCACCGAGAGGGAGGACAGGGCTGGGGAGGAGCAGCTGAGGGACCTGGGGGTGCTCAGCCTGGAGAAAGGGAGGCTGAGAGGAGACCTCATTGCTTTCTGCAGCTCCCTGGAAGGAGGTTGGAGCCAGGTGGGGGTTGGTTCCTTCCCAAGAGGAACAGGGGAGGTTTAGGTTGGATGTCAGAAGAAGCTTCGTGACTGAAAGGGTTCTCAGAGCCTGGCCCAGGCTGCCCAGGGAGGGGGCTGACTCCCCATGCCTGGAGGTGTTTCCTGGAGGCAGAGCTGTGGTGCTGAGGGCCGTGGTTTCGCACCAGGCTCGGTCGAGAGAGACAAGGGTTGGAGTGGATGAGCTCCAAGGGCTTTTCCAATCCAAACCATGCCAGGATCCCCTGTGGGTGCAGCAAGCACGGGGGGAGCGCAGGGGCAGAGGCAGGGTGGGTGGCAGGAGGCTCTGCTCTCCTGCAGTGGGGGCTGTGGCTGAGCCCTGTGTGAGACATTATCAGCCCAGTGAGTAACATCATCAACCCCATGTGACAGGTGTGTCCCTGCAGCGTGGTGAGCATGTGGCCATCTCAACAAGAGCAGTGTAGTGCAGTGCAGGCTGCCTTGGGAGGGCTGAGCATGCAGTGCAGAGTGATGCAGTGCAGCCAAGCAAGGGGTGAGCTGTGCACTGCAGTGCAGGGAGAGGTGATGCAGAGTAGCCAAGCAAGGGGTGGGCTGTGCACTGCAGGGAGAGGTGATGCAGTGCAGCCAAGCAAGGGGTGAGCTGTGCAGTGCATTAGAGGGAGAGGTGATGCAGTGCAGCCAAGCAAGGGGTGAGCTGTGCACTGCAGTGCAGGGAGAGGTGATGCAGTGCAGCCAAGCAAGGGGTGAGCTGTGCACTGCAGTGCAGTGCAGCCAAGCAGGGGTGAGCTGTGCACTGCAGTGCAGGGAGGTGATGCAGAGCAGCCAAGCAAGGGGTGAGCTGTGCAGTGCAGGGAGAGGTGATGCAGTGCAGCCAAGCAGGGTGAGCTGTGGGTGCAGGGAGAGGTGATGCAGTGCAGCCAAGCAAGGGGTGAGCTGTGCAGTGCAGGGAGAGGTGATGCAGAGCAGCCAAGCAAGGGGTGAGCTGTGCAGTGCAGGGAGAGGTGATGCAGTGCAGGGAGGGGTGAGCTGTGCAGTGCAGGGAGAGGTGATGCAGTGCAGCCAAGCAAGGGGTGAGCTGTGCACTGCAGGGAGAGGTGATGCAGTGCAGCCAAGCAAGGGGTGAGCTGTGCACTGCAGTGCAGGGAGAGGTGATGCAGAGCAGCCAAGCAAGGGGTGAGTTGTGCAGTGCAGGGAGAGGTGATGCAGTGCAGCCAAGCAAGGGGTGAGCTGTGCAGTGCAGGGAGAGGTGATGCAGTGCAGCCATGCAAGGGGTGAGCTGTGCAGTGCAGGGAGAGGTGATGCAGTGCAGCCAAGCAAGGGGTGAGCTGTGCACTGCAGTGCAGGGAGAGGTGATGCAGTGCAGCCAAGCAAGGGGTGAGCTGTGCAGTGCAGGGAGAGGTGATGCAGAGCAGCCAAGCAAGGGGTGAGCTGTGCAGTGCAGGGAGAGGTGATGCAGAGCAGCCAAGCAAGGGGTGAGCTGTGCAGTGCAGGGAGAGGTGATGCAGTGCAGCCAAGCAAGGGGTGAGCTGTGCAGTGCAGGGAGAGGTGATGCAGTGCAGCCATGCAAGGGGTGAGCTGTGCAGTGCAGGGAGAGGTGATGCAGTGCAGCCAAGCAAGGAGTGAGCTGTGCAGTGCAGGGAGAGGTGATGCAGTGCAGCCAACAAGGGGTGAGCTGTGCAGTGCAGGGAGAGGTGATGCAGTGCAGCCAAGCAAGGGGTGAGCTGTGCAGTGCAGGGAGAGGTGATGCAGTGCAGCCAAGCAAGGGGTGAGCTGTGCAGTGCAGGGAGAGGTGATGCAGTGCAGCCAAGCAAGGGGTGAGTTGTGCAGTGCAGGGAGAGGTGATGCAGTGCAGCCAAGCAAGGGGTGAGCTGTGCAGTGCAGGGAGAGGTGATGCAGTGCAGCCAAGCAAGGGGTGAGCTGTGCAGTGCAGGGAGAGAGGTGATGCAGGGAGAGGTGCAGCCCAAGCAAGGGGTGAGTTGTGCAGTGCAGGGAGAGGTGATGCAGTGCAGCCAAGCAAGGGTGAGCTGTGCAGTGCAGGGAGAGGTGATGAGTGCAGCCATGCAAGGGGTGCAGTGCAGGGAGAGGTGATGCAGTGCAGCCAAGCAAGGGGTGAGCTGTGCAGTGCAGGGAGAGGTGATGCAGTGCAGCAGCCAAGCAAGGGGTGAGCTGTGCAGTGCAGGGAGAGGTGATGCAGTGCAGCCAAGCAAGGGGTGAGCTGTGCAGTGCAGGGAGAGGTGATGCAGTGCAGCCAAGCAAGGGTGATGAGCTGTGCAGTGCAGGGAGAGGTGATGCAGTGCAGCCAAGCAAGGTGAGTGAGCTGTGCAGTGCAGGGAGAGGTGATGCAGTGCAGCCAAGCAAGGGGTGAGCTGTGCAGTGCAGGAGAGGTGATGCAGTGCAGCCAAGCAAGGTGAGCTGTGCAGTGCAGGGAGAGGTGATGCAGTGCAGCCAAGCAAGGGAGGTGAGCTGTGCAGTGCAGGGAGAGGTGATGCAGTGCAGCCAAGCAAGGGGTGAGGCAAGGTGAGCTGTGCAGTGCAGGGAGAGGTGATGCAGTGCAGCCAAGCAAGGGGTGAGCTGTGCAGTGCAGGGAGAGGTGATGCAGTGCAGCCAAGCAAGGGGTGAGCTGTGCAGTGCAGTGCAGGGAGAGGTGATGCAAGCCAAGGGTGAGCTGTGCAGTGCAGGGAGAGGTGATGCAGTGCAGCCAAGCAAGGGGTGAGCTGTGCAGTGGGAGAGGTGATGCAGGCAGCCAGCAGGGGTGAGCTGTGCAGTGCAGGGAGCAGCCCAAGCAAGGGGTGAGCTGTGCAGGGCAGGGAGAGGTGATGCAGTGCAGCCAAGCAAGGGGTGAGCTGTGCAGTGCAGGGAGAGGTGATGCAGTGCAGCCAAGCAAGGGGTGAGCTGTGCAGTGCAGGGAGAGGTGATGCAGTGCAGCCAAGCAAGGGGTGAGCTGTGCAGTGCAGGGAGAGGTGATGCAGTGCAGCCAAGCAAGGGGTGAGCTGTGCAGTGCAGGGAGAGGTGATGCAGTGCAGCCAAGCAAGGGAGCTGTGCAGTGCAGGGAGAGGTGAGCAGCTGTGCAGTGCAGGGAGAGGTGATGCAGTGCAGCCAAGCAAGGGTGAGCTGTGCAGTGGCCAGGGAGAGGTGATGCAGTGAGTTGTGCAGCCAGTGCAGCCAAGCAAGGGTGAGCTGTGCAGTGCAGGGAGAGGTGATGCAGTGCAGCCAACAAGGGGTGAGCTGTGCAGGGCAGGGAGAGGTGATGCAGTGCAGCCAAGCAAGGGGTGAGCTGTGCAGTGCAGGGAGAGGTGATGCAGTGCAGCCAAGCAAGGGGTGAGTTGTGCAGTGCAGGGAGAGGTGATGCAGTGCAGCCAAGCGAGGGGTAAGCTGTGCAGTGCAGTGCAGTGCCACACAGCATCTCAGCCGCCGGGGTGCCCCAGCTCTGCACGGGAGCCTGCAGCTGCCCACCCAAGGCAGAGGGGCAGGCAGGCTGCAGCAGCTGGCAGAGGGCAGGGGCCAAGCCTTGGGACACACGGCAGCCCTGGCCTCCTCCAGGCAGGATCCCGAGGCCTTCCGGAGCCCTTCCCTCCTGCCGGTGGCTCGGAGTGGGAGCAGGGCCCAGGTGGCCCCGGGAGCCCAGCCCGGGGAGGGAGTGGGAGCAAGCCCTCCTGCCGGTGCCTGCCGAGGCTCCCACTCCCGAGCCGCCTCCCCCTCCTCCTCCTCCTCCTCCGGCAGGAGCAAAGGGACCGGGAATTCACGTTTGCACATTTAGCTGCCTTTGTACTCGGCTAATTAGTGCCTGAGCCTGGTGATGTCATTAAAGCAGCGCCAAGGCTTTATTGGGGTAATTTAATTTTCCCTTTCATATCAGGGCTGATTTCCTTTGTCGGGGTAGGTGCTGGGGAGGGGGAAGGGCCCCGTGCAGACAATTGCTATTGTCAGGATAAATAACTCCCCGGGGGATTGACAAGGGGAAAGGGGGGGGGGGGGGATAGAGGGGTGGGGAAGGGGGGCTGGGAGCTGTCACTCACCCAGTTGGCAAGTAGGACCCAGGCAGCCCTCAGGGAGCTGGGTGCCTGGGGGGGAGTGTCCCTCTCCGTGCTGGGTGGGCTCCCCAGGCAGCCAGGCACCTGCCTTGGCCTCCTTCCAACCAGCAGCAGCTTTGACACTCAGGAGGTGGGGGGGGGGGGGGAAGCTGAGGGGTCTCCCCTAGATCTTCTTGGCTTCTCTCACTCCCCCTCCTTCTTCCCCATCCCCATCCTGGTGCCAGGGAGAGGAGGGGAGCAGGGTGAAGCAGCAGGGACCTGGTGTGCAGTCAGCTGCTGCAGAGATCTGGGGGATGCAGAGGGGCAGGGAGCTGGCATGGAGCTGGCAGGGCTGGCACTGAGCCTGGAGGAGGGCCCCCAGGACTCTCTCACCTCAGGGGGCTCCCAAGGGGCATCGCTGCACTTGGCTGGAACCAGCACCTCCCCAGACCCTGCCTGCCACGTGGGGATGCTGGGGCACTCCCTGCCACATCAGACTGGGCACCAGGAGGGGGGAGCTGGCAGGGGGCCAGGGTGCCAGACCCAGTGCTGGGGGTGACAGAGGGGCAGGAGGCTGCTGAGCTTTGCACTGCCCTGGGACGTCCTCAGAGATGAGCCTGCAGCTCCTCTCCCAGCCCTGCCCAATGCCTCCACCCCTGGGCTCCTGCTACCCCAGGAGGGATCTCAAAAGCAAGGGGAGAAGCAAAGGAGATGTCCCAAGGGCTCAGAGCTCCTGAGGCCTGACTCTGGGTCCCCACAGAGCATGGCTGGCAGCAGGTCCCCATTCCATCCCATCCTTTCCCCACCATGCTCACCATTCCCTGTCCTCCAGGCTGGCTGTGGCTGTGAGCAAGCTGCTGTAGTGTGAGGTGTCCCTGCCCATGGCAGGGGATTGGCACTGGTTGAGCCTTGAGGTCCCTTCCAAGCCTGACACTTCTGTGATCCTATGGGAGGAAAAGGTGGGCCACATCTCTGGGAAGCAGCTGGGAGCTGAGAGCCTTTGAGGGGTCCCCCAAGAGCTTGGCTAGGAGCCATGGCAAGGATCTGAAGAGCTGGTGCTTGGGGCAGGGAGGCACTGAGGCTGGGCAGAGCTGGTGGCAGCGGAGCCCTGGTCCAGCAGAGCATCTCCAGGCTGGGAGGGGATGGTTGGTGTCATTCTAAAGCCCTATCTCATCAGGTTCAACTCTCCAGATGCTTCCAGAGCGATTGCCCTTCCCTGAGAACAGGAAGGGACATGCCTGGGAGGAGAGAGCAAGTGGAGGGAGCTGGTTGCTTTCCACTGAGGGTGGGGAGACACTGTGCAGCCTGGAGAAGAGAAGGCTCCAGGGAGACCTCAGAGCAGACTTCCAGTACCTGGAGGGCTCCAGGAGAGCTGGGGAGGGGCTTTGGGAGTGCCAGGATGAGGGACAATGGCTTTGAGCTGGGAGAGGGCAGATTGAGACTGGAGATTGGGAAGAAATTCTTGGCAGTGAGGGTGGGGAGACACTGGCACAGGCTGCCCAGGGAGGCTGTGGCTGCCTCCTGCCTGGAGGTGTTCCAGGCCAGGCTGGATGAGCAGCCTGGGCTGGTGGGAGGTGTCCCTGCCCAGGGCAGGGGGTTGGCACTGGATGACCTTTAAGATCCCTTCCAACCCAACTCATTCCACCGCCCTCCAGCCGCCGTGGGTCCATCTCCACAAGGAATCATCACTTCCTTATAACCCTTCTGGAGCCCACCCTGTGAATTCCACCTTCCCTAAAGGCCCCCCCGCCATCCCCCCCATCCCCTCCCCGAGCGTGGGTGAGGAGCAGGAGGAGGAGGAGGTGGGGGGTGGGGGTGGAGAGCTGGGCTGCAGAAGGGGAACGTCAGAGCCGGAATGCAAACAGAGGCTTGTTGGTAATTAGCGACGGCTTCAAGAGGAGCCAGGAGCAGGCTATGACAGGCGGCTGGGTTGCTATTAAAAGCTGCCACGTGTGATCCTTCCCCAAGCCTGCTGGCCCCTCCTTACCTGCCACGGGAGAAATCAGGTCCAAAGCTGACACTAATGCAAGGCTCAGGCTGAGATTTGATTGCAGCCCTGCTAAGGGAGGGGGAGGGGGGTGGGGGGCAAAGCTGGGTGGGGTGGGGTGCAGGGGGGTGGGTGCAGGGGGGTGGGCAGCTGTGGGAGAGGTGCAAGGGGATGGGTGCAGGGTGATTGGTGCAGGGTGATGGGAGCAAGGGGATAGGTGCAGGGTGCTGGGTGCAGGGGAATGAGTGCAGGGTGATGGGTACTGGGTGATGGGCAGAAGGGGGATAGGTGCAGGGTGCTGTGAGCAAGGTGATGGGCAGCAGGGGGATGGGTGCAGGGTGGTGGGTGCAGGGTGATGGGCAGCAGGATGAGGGGCAGCAGGGTGCTGGGCAGCCGAACCTGCCACACAGGCTCTGGAGCAGGGGTTGCTGGGTGCCTTTGGGCGCTCTCCTCCCCAGCGCAGCCCCTTCCTGCCGCGACCTTCCGGCAGAAGGTGCGAGTCAGGCAGAGAGCTGAAGCGAGCACTCGGCACCCCGCAGAGCCACTTGCTGAAATGTTAAGGGCTTGTTTGCCTCCCTGGAAGGGGAAGCGGGAGCCGAGCCCCGGCTTGACAATTGCTCCTTCCTCGCCTTCCGGGAGCCGAGGGGCCAGGGAAGTGCTCATCCACCCAGGGAACCATCCTCCAGTCATCCTCCGGCGCCCTCAGCCCCCCCTGAATGCCTCTTTGCAGCCTCACCTGCCTGCCTTTGTTGTTCTGGATGAAAGACTTCCCAGAGCAACTCCAGCATTGGAGGAGCACCCCAAGAACAGTATCACAGTATCACTTAGGTTGGAAAGGACCTCGGGGATCATCGAGTCCAACCTATCAACACAGATCCCATGCCTAGACCATGGCACCAAGTGCCACGTCCAATCTCCCCTTGAACGCCTCCAGGGTCGATGACTCAACCACCTCCCTGGGCAACCCGTTCCAATGACGAATGACTCGCTCGGTGAAGAACTTCCTCCTCACCTTGAGTCTGAACCTCCCCTGGCGCAGCTTGAGACTGTGTCCCCTTGTTCTGGTGCTGGCTGCCTGGGAGAAGAGGCCAACCCCCTCCTGGCTACAACCACCCTTCAGGTAGTTGTAGAGGGCAATGAGGTCACCCCTGAGCCTCCTCTTCTCCAGGCTAAACAATCCCAGCTCCCTCAGCCTCTCCTCATAGGGCTTGTGTTCAAGGCCTCTCCCCAGCCTTGTTGCCCTTCTCTGGACACGCTCAAGTGTTTCGATGTCCTTCTTAAACTGAGGGGCCCAGAACTGGACACAGGACTCAAGGTGCGGCCTAACCAGTGCAGAGTACAGGGGCACTATGACCTCCCTGCTCCTGCTGGCCACACTATTCCTAATGCATGCCAGGATGCCATTGGCCCTCCTGGCCACCTGGGCACACTGGGCACTCCAGGCATCAGAGAAGGAGCACCTCTGATAGTACAGTAGGGATACCCCCAAACATCAGAGAAGGGGCACCCCAGCCATCAGAGAAGTGGTTGGGGTGCTCTTAGAGGAGGAGCACCTCTAACATCAGAGTAGGGGCACCCCAGCCCAACCCACTCTATGCTCCTATGCCACCATGCCCCCCACAGCTGTGCCCACCAGAGGGTGGCAGAGAAGCTGTGCTGCAGTGGCAGTGCCAGGGCCGGGCCGAGGGTGCAGCACCAGGCTGTGGGTGGCTGCTGAGCCATGCCAAGGCTCGCCAGGGGCAGCTGCCTGCAGGGCTGGAGCTCAGATCTGTGGCTGATGGGGGTCATCCCAGGAGCAGGGCCAGCAGGAGCTGGGGAAATGAAAGCAGAGTTGGAAGTGACAGAAAAGGACCTGGAAAACGAGGAGCCTCCAAGATCATTAGGGGTGCTGGTTGAGAGAAGGCTGAACATGAGCCTGCAGTGTGCCCAGGGGCCAAGGAGGCCAAGGGCATCCTGGCCTAGGTCAGGGACAGTGTGCCCAGGAGCAGGGAGGTCATTCTGCCCTGTGCTCAGCACTGCTGAGGCCACACCTTGAGTCCTGTGTCCAGTTCTGGGTCCCTCAGTTCAGGAAAGATGTTGAGCTGCTGAAAGGTGTCCAGAGAAGGGCAACAAAGCTGGGGAGGGGTCTGGAGCACAGCCCTGGGAGGAGAGGCTGAGGGAGCTGGGGTTGCTTAGCCTGGAGAAGAGGAGGCTCAGGGGAGACCTTATTGCTGTCTACAACTACCTGAAGGGAGGTTGTAGCCAGGTGGGGGTTGGTCTCTTCTCCCAGGCAACCAGCACCAGAACAAGAGAACACAGTCTCAAGCTGTACCAGGGGAGGTTTAGGCTGGAGGTGAGGAAGAAGTTCTTCCCAGAGAGAGAGATTGGCCGTTGGAATGTGCTGCCCAGGGAGGTGGTGGAGTCACCATCCCTGGAGGTGTTTAGGAGGAGACTGGATGGGGAGCTTGGTGCCATGGTTTAGTTGATCAGATGGTGTTGGATGGTAGGTTGGACTCCATGATCTCAAAGGTCTTTTCCAAGATGGTCTCTCCTCTCCTCTCCTCTCCTCTCCTCTCCTCTCCTCTCCTCTCCTCTCCTCTCCTCTCCTCTCCCTCCTCTCCTCTCCTCTCCCTCTCCTCTCCTCTCCTCTCCCTCTCCTCTCCTCTCCTCTCCAAACCTCTCCTCTCCTCTCCTCTCCAAACCTCTCCTCTCCCTCTCCAAACCTCTCCTCTCCAAACCTCTCCTCTCCTCTCCAAACCTCTCCTCTCCTCTCCAAACCTCTCCTCTCCTCTCCAAACCTCTCCCTCTCCTCTCCTCTCCAAACCTCTCCTCTCCTCTCCAAACCTCTCCTCTCCAAACCTCTCCTCTCTCCAAACCTCTCCTCTCCTCTCTCTCCTCTCCTCTCCTCTCCTCTCCTCTCCTCCTCCTCCCCTCCCCTCCCTCCCTCCCCTCCCCTCCCTCCCTCCCCCTCCTCTCCTCCCCTCCCTCCCCCTCCCTCCCTCCCTCTCCTCTCCTCATCATCTTGTCCAAGGCCCTCTGTAGCCAGCAGGGACACCTCCAGCTAGCTCAGGCTGCCCAGGGCCACACTGAGTCTGATCTTGCATGTCTGCTGCTGCCCTGGGCTGGCTGAAGGAGGTGGAGGTCTCTCAGCTGAGCTCAAGACCTTCCTCTGAGCTCTTGGAAGGTCCGTGGTGAGTCTGCAGCTGTGGTTCTGCCTGGACCCAGCTGCTCTAATGCAGAGGTTGGGCAAGGTGCCCCTGCCACTTGCTGGGATAGCTGCCCCATCCCTGGAACCATTCCAGGTGAGGTGCTTTGGAGCTCTGAGCAACCTGCTCTGGTAGTCCCTGCTGACTGCAGGGGGTTTGGACTAGATGACCTTTAAAGGTCCCCTCCCACCCCAGCCAGCCTGGGATTCTATGATTCCACCCAGTTCCCTCTGTCCTGACTCTTCAGCTGTGCTCCTCAGCTAGCTCAGACCGAGTCTGTCCCGGGTTTAAAGGCCCTCCCTGCCCTGGGTCAACCTGGAGCAGCAGGATCCTTACAGGGGAGGTGTCCCAGAGGGGTGAAGAGGTGCCCAAGGGCACTGGTGCCACCTCTCCCCTGCCACTGCAGCAGAAGGGGCCAGGCCCTAAGGCTCAGGTAGCTGTTGCCCTCTCCCCAGCACCACCAAGCTAATCCCAGAGCAGTGAGTTTCCTCCATGTGCCAGGGGACCTGACGAGGGCTTAGCACCCAAACAGCCACCCAAGGGCCTTGTGGGGAGAAGGGAACCCCCACCCCCCAGGTCCTAGCATGGAGCTGGGGACAGCAGATGTGGGGCAAAGGACAGTAGCAGCTCTCCTTGCTGCCAGCCTCTGCTTGCTGGCCCTCCCGGTAGCCTTCCAGGGTGAAGAGGGTACCCCAGTGTCCCCCATGGGTGCTGCCACCCTCTTGCCTTGTGTCCAGCTCCTGGGCACACCCCACAGCCTCCCCCTGCTGCTGGGTAACCAACTGTCCACCTCTTCATCACCAGCCCCTGAGCCTCAGAAGCTGATTTCCTCCCGCAGCTGGCACACAGGGAGGGGACCTTGTGCCACAGGTGTGGCCAGGCACTCTTTGTCCCCTCTTTGAGGTGGCCCTTGGGGCTGTGTCCCTGCCTGGCCCCAGTGCTGCTGCTGCTGGGCAGCACCATGGGCTCAGTGATCTCCCTGGAGGTGTTCCAGGCCAGGCTGGAAAGGGACTTGAGCATCCTGGGCTGGGGGGAGGTGTCCCTGCCCATGGCAGGGGGTTGGACCTGGATGACCTCTGAGGTCCCTTCCAACCCGAAGCAGTCTGTGATTCCCTGAGTCTTTGATCATGCTTGGGCTGGGGGATTTGTGCCCTAACCCCACTCCAGTCACTGCTCAGAGGGTCTCCTTCAGCCCATGCCAGCACAGGCAGGTGCCCCACTTCCCCTCTCCTGCCTGGCCTTGTCTGCACTTGGGACACCTCTGAGCTCTCCTCCTGCCCAAGGTCACTGCTCCCCTTAATCCCCTCCATGAGCTGCACTGCTGCCCTTGGGTTTGACCCTGCAGGAACAAAGCCACCTGCTGCTTTCCCACCTGCACCCTCCATGCTCAGCCCTCCTCTGTCACCCCTGCTCAGCCCTTCAGGCATGGGGAGAATCACAGAACTGTCAGGAAGGGAACTCAAGGCTCAGCCAGTCCCAATACCCCTGCCATGGGCAGGGACACCTCACACTACAGCAGGTTGCTCACAGCCACAGCCAGCCTGGCTGCAAACACCTCCAGCCAGGAGGCTGCCACCACCTCCCTGGGCAACCTGTGCCAGCCTCTCACCACCCTCATGGGCAACAACTTCTTCCTCACAGCCAATCTCAATCTCCCCACTTCTACTTCTGCTCCATCCCCCCCAGTCCTATCACTCCCTGACACGCTACAAAGTCCCTCCCCAGCTTTCTTGGAATTCCCTGCAGATCCTGCAAGGCCACAAGAAGGTCTCCCTGGAGCCTTCTCCTCTCCAGCCTGCACAACCCCAACTCTCTCAGGCTGTCTCCAGAGCAGAGCAGCTCCAGCCCTCTGCTCATCCTCGTGGCCCTTCTCTGGACACCTTCCAGCACCTCCAGCTCCCTCCTGGCACAGAAGCTCCAGACCTGGACCCAGAGCTGCAGCTGTGGTCTCAGCAGAGTGGAGCAGAGGGGCAGAATCCCCTCCCTCCCCTGCTGGCCACACTTCTCTTGCTGCAGCCCAGGCTCTGCTTGGCTCTCTGGGCTGCAAGTGCTCACTGCTGGCTCCTGTTGTGCTTCCCATAAACCTCCTGAGGTTGTCATGGGCTCTCCTCTCCAGCCTGTCCAGGTCCCTCTGGGGGAAGTTCTCCCTCCTCCTGGACCACTGCTACCCCACCACACTGAAACCCACCCAGAATGCACTGGTGCTGGTACAGCAGGAGCACCCTATCTGTGCTGCAGCATCTCACCAGTGCTGGGTGAGCTGGGCCAGAGGGGGGGTAGTAGCAGCAACGCTATGGAGGTGACTAGGGAGAGGCTGGGGTGGTTGTGATGCTGCTGGAAGATGAGGAGGGAATCAAGGGAGGATGCAGGGGGGGTTCTGCCATGGATAATGGGATGAGGAAAATGAGGAGAGGGAGTACAGAGGGGTTCTACCATAGATAAAGGGATGAGGAAGATGATGAGAGGGCTACAGAGGGGTTCTGCCATGGATAAGGGATGAGGAAGATGGGGAGGGGGCTACAGAGGGGTTCTGCTGTGGATAAATGGCTGAGGAAGGTGGGGAGGGGGCTACAGGGTTGCTCTGCCATGGATAAAGGGATGAAGAAGGGGCTACAAAGAGGTTCTCCATGGACAAAGAGATGAGGAAGATGATGAAAGGGCCACAGAGGGGTTCTGCCATGGATAAAGGAATGAAGAAGATGAGGAGGGGGTTACAGAGGGGTTCTGCCATGGATAAAAGGATGAGGAAGGTGGGGAGTGGGCTACAGAGGGGTTCTGCCATAGAAAAAAAGGATGAGGAAGATGAGGAAGGGGCTACAGAGGGGTTCTGCCATGGATAATGGGATGAGGAAGATGGGGAGGGGGCTACAGAGGGGTTCTCCACGGATAAAAGGGTGAGGAAGGTGGGGAGGGGTCTCCAGGCTGCAATTGCTGGAGCATGTGGTGAGTCCTTGCCGAGCTGGTGGCTCTCCCCCCCCCAACACTTCAGCTGTCTGCGGAGGGGCCCTGGAGCACATGCAAGGGAGGGAAGGCAGAGGGGGAGGGGGGGATGAGATCTTTTCATCTAAAAGGTTACATTTGTCCTACTTCCTCCCATCTCCAGCAATTAACTTGAAGGGAGACATCACTGCTAATTGAGCAGTGAAGATCAGGAGCAACAATTACGCCTTTTGACAAGAGACAGCACAAGAGGGACTGCTCCCAGGCTGGGAATGGTAGGGGAACGGTTTCTATGGCAATAGAACTTTCCTCTCCTTCCCCCTCCAGCCACAGACATGAGGGGGGGAAAGAGAAATGAAGTAAAACACGGAGAGCTCTCCCCTGGTTAATGATTGAAGGGAAGGAAAGGGGAAGGGAAAGGGGGAAAGGGGAAAGGGAAAAGGGAAGGAGAAAGGGAAGGGAAGTGGAATGGGAAGGGAAGAGGGAAGGGAAGGGGAAAGGAAAGGGGAAAGGGGAAAGGGGAAAGGGAAAGGGGAAAGGGGAAAGGGGAAAGGGAAAGGGAAAGGGAAAGGGGGGAAGGGGAAAGGGAAAGGAAAGGAAAGGGGAAAGGGAAAGGGAAAGGGAAAGGGAAAGGGAAAGGGAAAGGGGAAAGGGAGAAGAGGAGAGAGGAAGGAGAGGAGAGGAGAGGAGAGGAGGGGGAGAGGAGAGGAGAGGAGAGGAGAGGAGAGGAGAGGAGAGGAGAGAGAGGAGAGGAGAGGAGAGGAGAGGAGAGGAGAGGAGAGGAGAGGAGAGGAGAGGAGAGGAGAGGAGAGGAGAGGAGAGGGGAGAGGAGAGGAGAGGAGAGGAGGGGAGAGGAGGGAGAGGAGAGGAGAGGGGAGAGGAGAGGGAGAGGAGAGGAGAGAGGAGAGAGGAGAGGAGAGGAGAGAGAGGAGAGGAGAGGAGAGGAGAGGAGGAGAGGAGAGGAGAGGAGAGGAGAGGAGAGGGGGCTGGGAATCGATGGGATGCGATGCTGGGCAGGGAAGTGGCGCTGCAGGGAGGATCGATGTCCTCCCGCGGGCTGGCCGAGGGGAAATCCATGGCAGCGACGTGCGGAGGGTGAGGAGCAGCCCCGCGGCCGGCACGAAGGGGATGTGAGGACTACCTTCAGATCTCTGATCAAAGGAGCTGCCCAGCGAAGAGCTCCCCGCGCTGCCTCAGCCGGCAAAACCTTGCTGCTTGTTCCCTGGCTCTCCTGCCTGCCTTCCTCCTGCCTGCCTTCCTCCTGCCTCCTGCTTTCCTTCCTCCTGCCTCCTGATTTCCTTCCTCCTTCCTACCTTCCTCATTCCTGTCTTCCTTCCTCCTGCTTTCATTCCATCTGCCTGCCTTCCTCCTGCCTGCCTTTCTCCTGCAGCCCTCCTGCTTTCCTTTCTCATTCCTACCTGCCTTCCTCCTGCTTTCCTACCTCCTGCCTTCCCTTTCCTTGCCTTCCTTCCTCATTCCTTCCCCCTTCCTGCCTTCCTTCATTATGTTGAACGGCAATGATTCAGCCCAGTCCCGTTGTGAGGTGGGCAGGAAGGGCTCTGATGGGGCAGCTGCCAGCCCAGCAAAGGGGGATGCCACATTGGCTGCTGGCTGAGGGAAGGATCCAGGTGGTTCTGAGCTGGTGGCAGGGTTAAGGAGGCCAAGCAGCTGTTCCACAGCTGGGAAGGGGAAGAGGAAGAGGAAGGGGAAGGGGAAGGGGAAGGGAAGTTTTGATTGGAAGAGAGCTTTCAGATCACCCAGTCCAAGCCTTCTCCCAGCACTGCCAGGGCACCACCACCCCCTGGCCCTCAGCACCACAGCTCCACAGATCTGAAACCCCCGCCCAGGGATGGAAACTCCACCACCACTCTGGGCAGCCTGGGCCAGGCCTTGGCAGCCCTCCAGGGGAAGAAATTGTTCCTCATGGCCAACCTCCCCTGGGGCAACTTGAGGCTGTTTCCTCTTCTCCTATTGCTTGTTCCTTCCCACCTGGCTCCAGCCTCCTCTCAGGGAGCTGCAGAGAGCAATGAGGTCTCCCTCAGCCTCCTCTTCCCCGCACTGAACACCCCCAGCTCCCTCAGCTGCTCCTCCCCAGCCCTCATCTCCAGATCCTTCCCCACCTTTGTTGCCCTTCTCTGGACCCTTTCCAGCACTCACAGCCATGCTCAGGAGCTGCAATGTTTCCCCCCCCACCACCCTGCCACAGCCACGGGGAGAGCAGCGAGGAGGAGGATGAGGAGGGTCAGGATTCATCCTGCCTCCCTTGCACACTGTCCTGCCAGTGGGACAGGCTTGGCAGGGGTCAGACAGGACAGGCAGCAGCTCAGAGCTGTGCAGAGCCCACAGCTAAAGGCATCTGCAGGGCTGTGTCCATTCAGATCCAGCAGCAGCAGCTGCCGATGGGGAGCTGGCAGCAGAGCCTGGAGGGCTCAGCAAAGGCTTTCTGAAGCCTTCTCTGACCCCCAGTGTGCCAGAGGCTCCTCTGGTTTGCTGCAGCCCATCTGCTGCCCCTGAAGGAAGGAGCTCTGGGGGCCGTTTGCTGCTCTGCTGGGGTTGCTGCTCGGGGCTGCAGGGAGGTGGCCGGGGTGGGGCTGGCTGCAGCTCCTGGGCCCGAGGTGGGGTGGGAGGGAAGGGTGCAGCAGGTTCAGGGCAGCTGTGTGGCCACTCAGCACAGCTAAATGCAGCCTGCTTCTGCAAGTGGCCTTTGTGAGGCACCCCTCAAGGCGGCAGGGAGTGGGCTGTGCCTGTTTCCAGCCAGGGGCACAGGGCACCTCCAGACGTCCCAGGTACCTCCATCCCTCCTGGCTGCCCTCCCAGGGGTTCCCTCTCCCTGTGTTGGATTACAGAATCATGGAATGGTTTGGGTTGGAAGAGACCTCCAAGATCCCCCAACCCAACCATCAGCCCAACCCCACCATGGCCACTAAACCATGGCCCCAAGTGCCATGGTCACAGGTTCCTTGAGCACCTCCAGGCATGGGGACTCCACCACCTCCCTGGGCAGCCTGGGCCAGGCCTTGAGCACCATCAAGGGGGGTAAGTCGTTCCTCAGGTCCTACCTGGGGGCAACTTGAGGCCATTTCCTCTTGCCCCGTCCCCTGATGCTAGGGAGCAGAGCCCAACCCCCAGCTCACTGCAGCCTCATTCAGGGAGCTGCAGAGAGCAATGAGGTCTCCCTCAGCCTCCTCTTCTCCACACTGACCACCCCCAGCTCCCTCAGCTGCTCCTCCCCAGCCCTGTTGCCCAGACCCTTCCCCAGCTCTGTTGCCCTTCTCTGGCCCTGCTCCAGCTCTTCAATGTCCTTCTGGGAGCAAGGGGAGCTGCCATCCCCCAGGGCTGCAGCCCTGCCTGTGTCCATCCTGCCCATTCCTCTCTGCCGTGCCAGGAGCTGGCAGGAGCCCCAGACACAGGTCCCCAGCCCAGTCCCTCTTGGGGGGGCAGAGCAGAGAGGCAGGGAGGGGCTTGCCCCCCCTCCCCCCCCCCATTCCCTTTCCTTGCCGAGGTGTAAAACACACAAACAAATCTAGGGGCGAGACACTGGCTGCTGGCAAACCAACTAATTAATCTAATTATAGGGCTGATTAAACCCTATCAGATCAACCAGCAGCCCCTGCCCGCTGCTCAGCAGCCCTGCTCCCCTCCAGATGGGGCACCGTGGGGGCAGGATCCGGCCCCTCGGCACTGCTGCAAGCTGCCTACGGCAGGGTGGGGAGCAGGGAGTGCCCCTCCTCTGCTCAGCAACGTGTCCTGGGGACAGCCAAGCTCCCCACCCTCGTCCTAACCTCATGCCTAGGGAGCACCAAGCCCCCCACCCTCGTCCTAACCTCATCCATAGGGAGCACCAAGCCCCCCACCCTCATCCTAACCTCATCCCTAGAGAGCACCAAGCCCCCCACCCTCTTCCTATCCTCATGCCTGAGGAGCACCAAGCCCCCCACCCTCATCCTAGCCTCATGCCTGGGGACAACCAAGCCCCCTCCTCTCCCCAGTATCATTCCCTGGGGAACATCAGGCCCCTCACCCTCCCCCTGGAATCATTCCTGAGGAACCCCAAGCTCCTCCATGCCCCTAACATCCTTCCCTGGGGAGCACAGACTGCCCCTTCCTGCCCCTAACATCCTTCCCTGGGGAGCACAAACTGCTCCTTCCTGCCCCTAACATCCTTCCCTGGGGAGCACAAACTGCTCCTCCCTGCCCCTAACATCCTTCCCTGGGCAGTACAAACTGCTCCTTCCTGCCCCTAACATCCTTCCCTGGGGAGCACCAAGCCCTTACCCTCTCCCCAACGTCATTCCCTGGGGAGCACAAAATTCCCCTTCATGTACCCTGACACCATTGCCTGGGGAGCACCAAGCCCCCTCCTCTCCCAGATATCATCCCTTGGGGAGCCCCTCACCCTCTCCTCAGTCTCACTCCCTGGGGAGCAGGGAGCCCCCCACCCTCTCCCCAGCATCATTCCCTGGGGAACACCAAGCCCTTCACCTTCTCCCTGCCATCACCCCCTGGGGAGCACCAAGCCCCCTTCTCTCCTCAACATCACTCCCAGGGGAGCACCAAACCCCTACCTTCTACCCAGTCTCACTCCCTGGGGAGCAGGGAGCCCCCCAGCCTCTCCCTGCCTCCTCCCCTCCCCCGGCAGCTGCCGTGCGGCTCCTCGTGGCAGATGTGAATGCGAATTCCCGGCTTCCCGGCCCGGCAGGGAGGCTCAGCCCCGGGAGTCGCTGCAGGGAGGCTCAGCCCCGGGAGCCGCAGGGAGGCTCAGCCCGGGAGCCGCCGCAGGGAGGCTCAGCCCCGGGAGCCGCAGGGAGGCTCAGCCCTGGGAGCCGGCATAGGTAGGCTCAGCCCCGGGAGCCGGTGCAGGGAGGCTCAGCCCTGGGAGCCGGTGCAGGGAGGCTCAGCCCCGGGAGCCGGCACAGGGAGGCTCAGCCCCGGGAGCCGGCATAGGGAGGCTCAGCCCTGGGAGCCGCCGCAGGGAGGCTCAGCCCCGGGAGCCAGCGCAGGGAGGCTCAGCCCCGGGAGCCGGCACAGGGAGGCTCAGCCCCGGGAGCCGGTGCAGGGAGGCTCAGCCCCGGGAGCCGGCGCAGGGAGGCTCAGCCCCGGGAGCCGCCACAGGGAGGCTCAGCCCCGGAGCCTCCGCCGGTGCAGGGAGGCTCAGCCCCGGAGCTGCCGCAGGGAGGCTCAGCCCCGGAGCTGCCGCAGGGAGGCTCAGCCCCGGGAGACGGTGCAGGGAGGCTCAGCCCCGGGAGCCACCGCCGGCACAGGGAGGCTCAGCCCCGGAGCCGCCGCTGGTGCAGGGAGGCTCAGCCCCGGGAACCACCGCCGTCACAGGGAGGCTCAGCCCCGGGAGCCGGTGCAGGGAGGCTCAGCCCCGGAGCTGCCGCAGGGAGGCTCAGCCCCGGGAGCCGCAGGGAGGCTCAGCCCTGGGAGTCGCCGCAGGGAGGCTCAGCCCCGGGAGCCGCAGGGAGGCTCAGCCCCGGGAGCCGGCGCAGGGAGGCTCAGCCCCGGAGCTGCCGCAGGGAGGCTCAGCCCCGGGAGCCGCAGGGAGGCTCAGCCCCGGGAGCCGGTGCAGGGAGGCTCAGCCCTGGGAGCCGGTGCAGGGAGGCTCAGCCCCGGGAGCCGCAGGGAGGCTCAGCCCTGGGAGCCGGCATAGGTAGGCTCAGCCCCGGGAGCCGGTGCAGGGAGGCTCAGCCCTGGGAGCCGGTGCAGGGAGGCTCAGCCCCGGGAGCCGGCACAGGGAGGCTCAGCCCCGGGAGCCGGTGCAGGGAGGCTCAGCCCTGGGAGCCGGCACAGGGAGGCTCAGCCCCGGGAGCCGGCATAGGGAGGCTCAGCCCTGGGAGCCGCCGCAGGGAGGCTCAGCCCCGGGAGCCGGCACAGGGAGGCTCAGCCCCGGAGCCTCCGCCGGTGCAGGGAGGCTCAGCCCCGGAGCTGCCGCAGGGAGGCTCAGCCCCGGAGCTGCCGCAGGGAGGCTCAGCCCCGGGAGACGGTGCAGGGAGGCTCAGCCCCGGGAGCCACCGCCGGCACAGGGAGGCTCAGCCCCGGAGCCGCCGCTGGTGCAGGGAGGCTCAGCCCCGGGAACCACCGCCGTCACAGGGAGGCTCAGCCCCGGGAGCCGGTGCAGGGAGGCTCAGCCCCGGGAGCCGCAGGGAGGCTCAGCCCTGGGAGTCGCCGCAGGGAGGCTCAGCCCCGGGAGCCGCAGGGAGGCTCAGCCCCGGGAGCCGGTGCAGGAGGCTCAGCCCCGGGAGCTGCCGCAGGGAGGCTCAGCCCCGGGAGCCGCAGGGAGGCTCAGCCCTGGGAGTCGCCGCAGGGAGGCTCAGCCCCGGGAGCCGCAGGGAGGCTCAGCCCCGGGAGTCGCCGCAGGGAGGCTCAGCCCCGGGAGCCACCACCGGCACAGGGAGGCTCAGCCCCGGGAACCACCGCCGGCACAGGGAGGCTCAGCCCCGGAGCCTCCGCCGGTGCAGGGAGGCTCAGCCCCGGGAGCCGCAGGGAGGCTCAGCCCTGGGAGCCGGCATAGGGAGGCTCAGCCCCGGGAGCCGGTGCAGGGAGGCTCAGCCCCGGGAGTCGCCACAGGGAGGCTCAGCCCCGGAGCCTCCACTGGTGCAGGGAGGCTCAGCCCCAGGAGCCGGCGCAGGGAGGCTCAGCCCCGGGAGCCACCGCAGGGAGGCTCAGCCCCGGGAGCCGGCACAGGGAGGCTCAGCCCCGGAGCCTCCACCGGTGCAGGGAGGCTCAGCCCCGGGAGCCGCCACAGGGAGGCTCAGCCCCGGGAGTCGCTGCAGGGAGGCTCAGCCCCGGGAGTCGCCGCAGGGAGGCTCAGCCCCGGGAGCCGGTGCAGGGAGGCTCAGCCCCGGAGCTGCCGCAGGGAGGCTCAGCCCCGGAAGCCGGCATAGGGAGGCTCAGCCCCGGGAGCCGGTGCAGGGAGGCTCAGCCCCGGGAGTCGCCACAGGGAGGCTCAGCCCCGGGAGTAGCTACAGGGAGGCTCAGCCCCGGGAGCCGGCACAGGGAGGCTCAGCCCCGGAGCCTCCACTGGTGCAGGCATAGGTAGGCTCAGCCCCAGGAGCCGGCGCAGGGAGGCTCAGCCCCGGGAGCCACCGCAGGGAGGCTCAGCCCCGGGAGTCGCCGCAGGGAGGCTCAGCCCCGGGAGCCGCCACAGGGAGGCTCAGCCCCGGGAGCCGGCACAGGGAGGCTCAGCCCCGGAGCCTCCACCGGTGCAGGGAGGCTCAGCCCCGGGAGTCGCCACAGGGAGGCTCAGCCCCGGGAGTAGCTACAGGGAGGCTCAGCCCCGGGAGCCGGCACAGGGAGGCTCAGCCCCGGAGCCTCCACTGGTGCAGGCATAGGTAGGCTCAGCCCCAGGAGCCGGCGCAGGGAGGCTCAGCCCCGGGAGCCACCGCAGGGAGGCTCAGCCCCGGGAGTCGCCACAGGGAGGCTCAGCCCCGGGAGCCGCCGCAGGGAGGCTCAGCCCCGGGAGCCGGCACAGGGAGGCTCAGCCCCGGAGCCTCCACTGGTGCAGGCATAGGTAGGCTCAGCCCCAGGAGCCGGCGCAGGGAGGCTCAGCCCCGGGAGCCACCACCAGGTGCAGGCTCAGCCCCAGGAGCCGGCACAGGGAGGCTCAGCCCCGGGAGCCGCCGCAGGGAGGCTCAGCCCCGGGAGCCGGCACAGGGAGGCTCAGCCCCGGAGCCGCTGTCTTGAGGAAGGATTTTCTCAGCGGCATTTGCAGAGCTCTGCTGGAGCTGCTTCCCCTCTCCCCACAGCCACGCAGGAAGCCTGCCCAGCCTGCAGCACCCACCTGGAATGGGCTCCCCACTGCCCCCCACCCTGCCAACCAGCTGCTGGGCAGATGTGTCCTGTGTGGGAGGATAAAGCCCTTGGTGACTGCATCAGGTTGAAAGGGACCCTCAGAGGTCATCTTGTCCAACCCCCCCCAGCAGGGACAGAGAGCCACGGAATAGTTTGGGGTGGGAAGGGCCTCTGAGGTCATCAGTCCAACATCAGCCCCTCCATGGCCACAGGCTCCTTGAGCACCTCCAGGCATGGGCACTCCACCACCTCCCTGGGCAGCCTGTGCCAATCTCTGACCACTCTGACAGAAATCATTCCTCATCTCCAACCCAACTCTCCCCTGGCACAATTTCAGGCCATTGCCTCTCCTGAGACCAGGGAGCAGAGCCCAACCCCCACCCAGCTCCAGCCTCCTCTCAGGGAGCTGCAGAGAGCAGCTGCTCCTCCCCAGCCCTCTTCTCCAGACCCTTCCCCAGCTCTGTTGCCCTTCCCTGGCCCTGCTCCAGCTCCTCAGTGTCCTTCTTGGGGTGAGGAGCCCAAACCTGACCCCAGCACTCGAGCTGTGGCCTCCTCTTCTCCAGGCTCAACACCCCCAGGCCCCTCAGCTGCTCCCCCCCAGCCCTGGAGCCAATGCAAGAAGCAGCTGAAGGATGCTCAGCTGCAGGACCACCATGCAGAGGTGGAGAGGCACAGACTGGGCCTGGGGTGACAGCTGGGGGTGTGTGGGGACATCCCCAGCCCAGTCCTGGGACCTGGGATGACAGCTGGGGGTGTGTGGGGACATCCCCAGCCCAGTCCTGGGACCTGGGGTGATCCCCAGCCCAGTCCTGGGACCTGGGATGACAGCTGACATCCCCAGCCCAGTCCTGGGACCTGGGATGACAGCTGGGGGTGTGTGGGGACATCCCCAGCCCAGTCCTGGGACCTGGGGTGACAGCTGGGGTGTGTGGGGACATCCCCAGCCCAGTCCTGGGACCTGGGGTGACAGCTGGGGGTGTGTGGGGACATCCCCAGCCCAGTCCTGGGACCTGGGATGACAGCTGGGGGTGTGTGGGGACATCCCCAGCCCAGTCCTGGAGTGGCATCTGGCTTGCTGGTGCCAGGGTAGGCAGTGCTGGAGGGGCTGCAGGGGGAGACTCTCCTGAGCCTCGCCAAGGAAGCAGAGCTGGAGCTGGGGAGGCTCCAACCAACCTCCTAACTCTGCTGCCAGTGCCCCCAGTGCTGCACTGGGCAGGTCTCTGTGGGCATCCTTCTACATGGCCTGTGCCAGGACGGCCACGAGCCAGCAATGTGCCTGCCCTGGGGGCCTAGAAGGTCCCCTGGGGTGCACTAAGAGTGTGGGGAGGTCAAGGGAGGTTCTCCTGCCCCTCTGCTCTGCCCTGGGGAGGCCACAGCTGCCTAGCTGGCTCCAGTTCTGGGCTCCCCAGTTCAAGAGAGACAGAGACCTGCTGGAGAAGGGGCAGCAAAGGGCTCCAGAGGTGCTGGGGGGCCTGGAGCAGCTCTGGTGAGGAGAGCCTGAGGGACTTGGGGCTTTGCAGCCTGGAGAAGAGCAGCCCCAGAGGGGAGCAGATCAGTGCTGATCAATACTCAAAGGCTGGGGGGCGGGAGGATGGCAGCAGGCTTTGCTCAGCAGTGCCCAGGGACAGCACAAGGGGCAGTGGGCACAGAGTGGCACCCAGGAGGTTCCATGTGGAGAGGAGGAGAAAGTTGTTTGGTGTGAGGGTGCTGGAGGCCTGGAGCAGGCTGCCCAGAGAGGTTGTGGAGTCTCCTTGTGTGGAGAGCTTCCAACCTCCCCTGGGCACTGTGCTGCTGGGCAAGCTGCTGTGGGTGCCCTGCTGGGGCAGGGGGCTTGGGCTGGATGAGCTCCAGAGGTCCCTTCCAGCCCCCACCCCTGCCGGGCTCCTGTGGGTGCCCGTGGGTGCCCGTGGTGCCCGTGGGTGCCTATGTGAGAGGCGGGGTGCCCAGGGGCACGGCGCGGGGGGGGAAGGTGCAGCGTGGGGAGGAAGCCCCCAGGCTGCAGCTGCTGCAGCTGAGCACTCCGAGCAAGGCTGCTCTGCATCTCCAGGGCCAGGGCTGTGCAGTTAAAAGCCTTCAGTTATGCTAATGGCATCTCAGCGTGCCAACAGGCAGGGCACCTGCGGGACAAGCGGGACAGAAGCCCCCTGCCCCTCCCCCGGGCCCAGCAGGGGCCCCAGCACAGGGCAGGGGGCTGGGGGGCGGTGGGCAGAGAGGGGAGAAGCTTTGTGCTGCCATCCTCAGAGCCCTGCTGGCCAGCGGTGCAAGCCCTGCTGGTGCTGGCCTGGCTGGGCACAGGAGGCTGCTGCTGGCCTCTCAGCACCCTGAGCTCTCTCCCAGTGCCCTCATCCAGCCAACATGGATTTAGGAAGGGCAGGTCCTGCCTCTCCAACCTGAACTCCTTCTATGCCCAGGTGACTGCCTGGTGGATGTGGGGCAGGCTGTGGATGTGGTCTACCGGGACTTCAGCAAGGCCTTTGACACCGTCCCCCACAGCAAACTGCTGGCCAAGCTGTCAGCCTGTGGCTTGGACAGCAGCACTCTGAGCTGGGTTAGGAACTGGCTGGGGAGTGGTGGTGAATGGTGCCACAGCCAGCTGGCAGCCAGGCACCAGTGGCATCCCCCAGGGATCAGTGCTGGGCCCTGTGCTCTTTAACATCTTCATTGATGATCTGGATGAGGGCATTGAGTCCATCATCATTCAATTTGCAGATGACACCAAGCTGGGGGCAGGAGTTGATCTGCTGGAGGGTAGAGAGGCTCTGCAGAGGGACCTCGACAGGCTGGACAGATGGGCAGAGTCCATGTGCCACGTGCTGCACTTTGGCCACAGCAACCCCAGGCAGAGCTACAGGCTGGGGTCAGAGTGGCTGGAGAGCAGCCAGGCAGAGAGGGACCTGGGGGTGCTGATCGACAACTGCCTAAGCATGAGCCAGCAGTGTGCCCAGGGGGCCAAGAAGGCCAAGGGCATCCTGGCCTGCATCAGGAACAGTGTGGCCAGCAGGAGCAGGGAGGTCATTCTGCCCTGTGCTCAGACCTGCTTAGGCCACACCTTGAGTCCTGTGTCCAGTTCTGGACCCCTCAGTTTAGGAAGGAGGTTGAGCTGCTGGAAGGTGTCCAGAGAAGGACAACAAAGCTGGGGAGGGGTCTGGAGCACAGCCCTGTGAGGAGAGGCTGAGGGAGCTGGGGGTGTTTAGCCTGGAGAAGAGGAGGCTCAGGGGAGACCTTATTGCTGTCTACAACTACCTGAAGGGAGGTTGTAGCCAGGAGGGGGTTGGTCTCTTCTCCCAGGCACCCAGCACCAGAACAAGAGGACACAGTCTCAAGCTGCGCCAGGGGAGGTTTAGACTCGAGGTGAGGAGGAAGTTCTTCCCAGAGAAAGTTGTTAGCCATTGGAATGTGCTGCCCAGGGAGGTGGTGGAGTCCCCATCCCTGGAGGTGTTCAAGAGGGGATTGGATGTGGCACTTGGAGCCATGGTTTAGTAGTCATGAGGACTGTGGTGACAGGTTGGACTTGATGATCTTTGAGGTCTCTTCCAGCCTGGGTGATTCTGTGATACATCCCTGTGCCAGCAGCCTGGCTGTGTGCCACCACCTTCTGGTGCCAACCTCACCCACTCTGCCCACCAGTGATGGTCCCAAGCTGCCCCTATCCTCACCTTGGCACTGTGGTAGTGGAAACACTCATGTGTTGCTCAGGTTGCTCAAGACCCTTTCCAGCCTGGCCTGGAACACCTCCGGGGAGGCCTGGAGAGGGCACACTGCAACCAGCTGGCAGTGCCACCCTGCCTGCAGGCAAGCCTTGGCTCCTGGGTGCAGCTCCTCCAGAAGCACAGCAGAGGCTGTGCACTGTGCCAGCCTGCATGCCAGGGCTGTGCCATGCTGTGCTGTGCCCCCATCCCTCCAGCATCATGCTGTGGTGCCTGCCCAGGCTCAGCACTGCCATCTCTGAGGCACTGTGCCATGCCAGGCTGTGCCAGGCTGTGCCAAACAGGCTGGCCCGGCCCAGAAGTGCCCTGCATGCACAGCTGTGCCATGCTATGCCCATGCCATTCCAAGCAGGCTGCCCAGACCTAGTGATGCCATCTCTGCAGCATCCTGCCATGCCCATGCTGTACCCATCAGGTTGCTCATGCTGTGTGGTTCAGGCCACCTGCACCACCCCAGAGCTGCAGGCAGCAGGACACAGGGCAGCACTGGCAGGAGGACCCCACTCATCCTCCACCATTCTTTGGTCCTTGCCATACAGGGAGCTCAGGGATGTCCTTTCCCTGGCCTTGAGCAAGTTGGGCTGGTGGGAGGGGTCCCTGCCCATGGCAAGGGGTTGGAGCTGGACCTCTGAGCTCCCTTCCAACCTGACCTCATTCCACCATCCACAGAGCCCTGACTCCAAGCCTGCCCTGCAATCCCTCCTGCTGGGGGTGCCACAGAGATTATCCCTCCAGGCAGGGGCAGCGGGGAGCAGGGAGAATAGGATAGGATAGGATAGGATAGGATAGGATAGGATAGGATAGGATAGGATAGGATAGGATAGGATAGGATAGGATAGGACAGGACAGGACAGAATTGGAATAGGATTAACCAGTCTGAAAGAGACCTTTGAGATCATGGAGTCCAACCTATCACCTAGCACCATCTAATCAACTAAACCATGGCACCAAGCTCCCCATCCAGTCTCCTCCTAAACACCTCCAAGGATGGTGACTCTACCACCTCCCTGGGCAGCACATTCCAATGGCCAATCTCTGTATGAAGAACTTTCTCCTCACCTCCAGCCTAAACCTCCCCTGGCACAACTTGAGACTGTGTCCTCTTGTTCTGGTGCTGGTTGCCTGGGAGAAGAGACCAACCCCCTCTTGGCTACAACCTCCCTTCAGGGAGTTGTAGAGGGCAAGAAGGTCTCCCCTGAGCCTCCTCTTCTCCAGGCTAAGCAACCCCAGCTTCCTCAGCCTCTCCTCCCAGGGCTGTGCTCCAGACCCCTCCCCAGCTTTGTTGCCCTTCTCTGGACACCTTCCAGCAGCTCAACATCTTTCCTGAACTGAGGGACCCAGAACTGGACACAGGACTCGAGGTGTGGCCTAACCAGTGCAGTGTCCAGGGGCAGAATGACCTCCCTGCTCCTGCTGGCCACACTGTTCCTGATGCAGGCCAGGATGCCCTTGGCCTTCTTGGCCCCCTGGGCACACTGCTGGCTCACGTTCAGCTGCTATCAACCAGCACCCCCAGGTCCCTCTCTGCCTGGCTGCTCTCAGCCACTCTGACCCCAGCCTGTAGCTCTGCATGAGGTTGCTGTGGCCAATGTGCAGCACCTGGCACTTGGATGTGCTCAACCTCATGCCCTTGGACTCTGCCCATCTGCCCAGCCTGGCAAGATCGCTCTGCAGAGCTCTCCTAGCCTCCACAGGAGAGGGAAGGGGAGGCTGGGGCAGGGGCAGGGGGGGTGGGCAGGGGGGGTGGGCACCAGGCCGCTGCCAGCAGGGTGCTGTAGGGGGGAGGCGCTGGGGCCCCGCTCGGCTGCACCGCTGCAGACCTCCTGCTAAACGTTTATCAACATTTGTAGTGTTTTAAATTCCCCCTCAATAATTGATGCTGAGTTAGTTTATATCCTTTAAAGAGGGGAATGATGTAAAATTTATAAGGAGGGAGAGGGAGGGAGAGAGAGAGAGCTGCAGGAGTGGCAGCAGAGCGGGGCTGGGAGCGGGAGGCGCTGCCAGCCTCCCTCCTTCCCTCCCTCTCCTCTCCTCCTCCTCCTCCTTCCCTGCCTCTGCCAGCTGAGCCTGGTGACAGCTGGGAAGGATGTGGCATAGCAGGGTAAAAGGGGGCATGGTGGGGTGGGGTAGGGTGGGGTGACAGTGGGTGCAGGGGAGTGACACAGGGTATGGGGGAGTGAAACTGGGCATGGAAGGGGGAAGTGGGGCACAGAAGGTTGAAGGGGGCCATGGAGGAGTGAAATGGGGCATGGAAGGGGGAAGTGGGGCATGGAACAGGGAAGTGGGGCATGGAAGGGGTGAAGTGGGGCATGGATGTGTGAAGTGGGGCATGGATGGGTGAAGTGGGGCATGGACGGGGGAAGTGGGGCATGGACGGGGGAAGTGGGGCATGGATGTGTGAAGTGGGGCATGGATGGGTGAAGGGGGCATGGAAGGGGAAGTGGGGCATGGATGGGTGAAGTGGGGCATGGAAGGGGAAGTGGGGCATGGATGGGTGAAGTGGGGCATGGATGGGTGAAGTGGGGCATGGATGGGTGAAGTGGGGCATGGACAAGTGGGGCAGGGACGGGGAAGTGGGGCATGGATGGGTGAAGTGGGGCATGGAAGGGGGAAGTGGGGCATGGAAGGGGGAAGTGGGGCATGGATGGGTGAAGTGGGGCATGGATGGGGCATGGAAGGGGGAAGTGGGGCATGGATGGGTGAAGTGGGGCATGGATGGGTGAAGTGGGGCATGGAAGGGGGAAGTGGGGCATGGATGGGTGAAGTGGGGCAGGGAAGGGGGAAGTGGGGCACAGAGGGATGAGCATGGAGAGGTGAAATGGGGCATGGAAGGGGGAAGTAGGGCATGGAGGGGGGAAGTAGGGCATGGAGGGGTGAAATAGAATAGAATAGAATAGAATAGAATAGAATAGAATAGAATAGAATAGAATAGAATAGAATAGAATAGACCAGACCAGGTTGGAAGAGACCTCTGAGATCATGGAGTCCAACCTATCACCCAACACCCTCTGATCAACTAAACCATGGCACCAAGCTCCCCATCCAGTCTCCTCCTAAACACCTCCAGGGATGGTGACTCCACCACCTCCTTGGGCAGCACATTCCAATGGGCAATCACTCTCTCTGTGCAGAACTTCTTCATAGCATCCAGCCTAAACCTCCCCTGGCACAACTTGAGACTGTGTCCTCTTGTTCTGGTACTGGGTGCCTGGGAGAAGAGACCAACCTCTGCCTGTCTACAACCTCCCTTCAGGTAGTTGCAGACAGCAATAAGGTCACCCCTGAGCCTCCTCTTCTCCAGGCTAAGCAACCCCAGCTCCCTCAGCCTCTCCTCACAGGGCTGTGCTCCAAGCCCCTCACCAACTTCGTTGCCCTTCTCTGGACTTGTTCCAGCAAGTCAACCTCCTTCCTAAACTGAGGGGCCCAGAACTGGACACAGGACTCAAGGTGTGGCCTAAGCAGGTCTGGGCACTGGGCAGAATGACCTCCCTGCTCCTGCTGGCCACACTGTTCCTGATGCAGGCCAGGATGCCCTTGGCCTTATTAGCTGCCTGGGCACACTGCAGGCTCATGTTCAGCCTACCATCAACCAGCACCCCCAGGTCCCTCTCTGCCTGGCTGCTCTCAGCCACTCTGACCCCAGCCTGTAGCACTGCATGGGGTTGCTGTGGCCAATGTGCAGAACCTGGCACTTGGATGTGTTCAATCTCATACCCTTGGACTCTGCCCATCTGTCCAGCCATGGAAGGGTGAGGTGGGGCATGGATGGGTGAAGTGGGACATGGAGAGGTGAAATGGGGCATGAAGGGGTAAAGTAGGGCATGGAAGGGTGAAGTGGAGAACAGAAGGGTGAAGTGGGGCATTTTGGGGTGAGGTTGGGTGGGGTGGAGTGGGGCAGGGTGGAGGTGACATAGGGTGGGGTGTCATTGAGTACTATGGAGTGAAACAGTTCATGGTGGGGTGAAGTGGGGCATGGAGGGGTGAAGTGGGGTGCAGTGAAATGGGGCATGGTTGGGTAAAACAGGCCAGGGTAGGGTAAGATGGGGCATGGAATGGTGACATGGGTCATGGGAGGGTGAAATGGAGCATGCTGGAGTGAAGTGGGGCACAAAAGGGTAAAATGGGGTATGGAAGGGGTGAAGTGGGGTGTGGGGGGTGAAGTGAGGCACAGAAGGGTGAAATGGGGCATGGAAGGGTAGAAATGGAGCATGGAAGGGTGGAAATTGGGCAAACTGGAGCATGACAGGGGAGTTGAGGGGCTGAGAGGCCTTGCGAGCAAGGAGGACACAGGGCTGTGCCCCTCTGGTGGGATGGTGGCCAAAAAGGTTGGACATGAGGTGGCTGAGGAAGGTGATGGAAGGAGGGAGGGATGGGAAGGTAGGAGATGTGGGGCTGGAGGAGCTGGAGAAGGAAAGGAAGCAGGGGAGAAAGGGAGAAGGGAGGAAGGAGGAGGAGGAGGAGGGAGATGTGTGTGAGGGAACGATAACCATGGTGGAGAGAGGGATGGGGACAAGGAGGGATGGAGACAGCAGTGGGGAGGGCAGAGAAGCAGCTGGGAGCCAGAGATAAAGAGCAGGGAGAAAAGGGCCCAGCAGTGAGGGCAGGAAGGTGTCAGGTGGATGGATGATGGAGGGAGGGAGGGATGGGTGGATGGAAGGATGGGTGGATAGATGGAGGGAGGGAGGGAGGGATGGAAAGATGGAGAGATGGATGGAGGGAGGGAGGGATGGGTGGATGGAAGGATGGGTGGATAGATGGAGGGAGGGATGGAGGGAGGGAGGGATGGATGGATGGAGGGATGGAGGGAGGGAGGGATGGATGGATGGATGGATGGATGGATGGATGGATGAAGGCATGAAGGCATTGAGAAATGGATGGGTGGATGGATGGAGGGAGGGAGGGATGTATGGATGGATGGATGGAGAGATGGATGGATGGAGGGAGGGAGGGAAGGAGGGATGGATGGATGGATGGATGGATGGATGGATGGATGGATGGATGAAGGCATGGAGGCATTGAGAAATGGATGGGTGGATGGATGGAGGGAGGGAGGGATGGGTGGAGGGAGGGATGGAGAGAGGGAGGGATGGGTAAATGGCTGGCTGGAGGCATAGGGGGCTGGCTGGGTGGATGGTGGATGGGGGGTGATGGGTGGATGAAGAGGTGGATGAGGAATGAACACAGCAGGAAAAAGGGAACATGGAGAGGTGTCTGCAGGAAGGAAGGGAGGGAAGAAGGAAGGAAGGGAGCAAAGAAGAGAGGGAGGAAGGAAGAAGGGAGAGGGAGGAAGAAAGGAGAGAGGGAGGAATAAGGGACGGAGGGAGGAAGGAAGGAAGGGAGGGAAGAAGGGGAGGAGGGAGGGAGGGAAAGAGGGAGAGAGGGAGGGAAGAAGGGAGGGAGGAAGGGAAGAAGGGGAGAGGGAGGGAAGAAGGGAGAGAGGGAGGGAAGAAGGGGGAGAGAGGGAGGAAGAAAGGGGAGTGAGAGGGAGGGAAGAAAGGGGAGAGAGAGGGAAGAAGGGAGGGAGGGAGGGAAGAAGGGACAGAGGGAGGGAAGAAAGGGGAGAGAGAGGGAAGAAGGGAGGGAGGGAGGGAAGGAAGAAAGGGGAGAGGGAGGGAAGAAGGGGGAGAGGGAGGGAAGAAAGGGGAGGGAGAGGGAGGGAAGAAGGGACAGAGGGAGGGAGGAAGAAGGGAGAGAGGGAGGGAGGGCAGGAGGGCTGGGGAGGCTGGGAGGCTGTCGGGCCGCGGGGGAGGCTGTCGGGCCGTGGGGGAGCCCGGGTGGCACAGCAATCGCAGCGCGAAGGGAACAAGCGACTCTCTTCTCATCTCTTGCCTCTCGCCGCGCCGGCAGCCGCTTCAAAGCCCTCTCCTCGCCCTGCCTGCTGACAACCGACTCGTGTCTGCGGCGCGGGGAACCTGTCGCTCTTCAAAGCCCCGCCAGGAGGGGCAGGAGGGGGGTGGCAGACGCGGGGCTTCCTGCATTATTTACGTTCCTCCCCGCCCCACCCCCCCGCGCTCTGCCCTACCTCCCTGCCAGCCCTGCCTGGCTTTCCCCGGCTGCTGGGGCACCCATCCTGCCAGCCGGGACCCCTTGGGTGCTTGGCATCCCTCCTCATGTTCTCAGATAATTGGGGGCACCCATCCTGCCAGCTGGGCCCCCTTGGGTGTTTGGCATCCCTCCTCGTGTTCAGGGGGGTTTGGGGGCACCCATCCTGCCAGCTGGGACCCCTTGGGTGCTTGGCATCCCTCCTCGTGCTCTGAGATGATTGGGGGCACCCATCCTGCCAGCTGGGACCCCTTGGGTGCAGACCCACCGTCTGAGGTAGTTGAGGGCACCCAGGCACTACAGCACCCAGGAGGAGTGGGAAGCTGAGGGGTACCCAACCTGTGCCCAGCAGCTGGAATGCCTTCAGGTAGGATGTGGAGCAGCCAAACTGTGCCAGGCAGCAGAGGGGGCACCCCCCCAGCTCTGCAGTGCCACACACCTCTGGGGCACATGGCCTGGGGGCAAGGTGACCCAACTCTTGCAGGAGGAGAGCAAAGCAGGGTGGGAGATAGCAAGAGTGGTGTCTGCCACCTTGAGCTCAGCACCGGTGCCCAGCACCCTCCAACCAGCAGTGTGTGGGCACAGAGGCTGTGTGGCTGGGTGCAGGCACTGAGTGCAGCTAGGTGGTGCCCAGGGGCAGCACCAGGGGCAATGGGCACAAACTGGCAGCCAGGAGGTTCCATGTGGAGAGGAGGAGAAAGTTGTTTGGTGTGAGGGTGCTGGAGGCCTGGAGCAGGCTGCCCAGAGAGGTTGTGGAGTCTCCTTGTGTGGAGAGCTTCCAACCCCCCCTGGGCATTGTGCTGCTGGGCAAGCTGCTGTGGGTGCCCTGCTGGAGCAGGGGGCTTGGGCTGGATGAGCTCCACAGGCCCCTTCCCACCCTCACCCTGCTGGGATGCTGGGCTCCTGTGATGTTGTGGCTTTAGCAGTAGAATACTCCAGGCCTGGAGATATTCAAAGCCAATCTCAGCAGGACTCTGGGCAACCTGATCTAGTGGAGCATGTCCCTGCTGACTGCAGAGGGGGTTGGACTGGATGACCTTTGGAGCTCACTTCCAACCCAAACCATGCTGTGGTTCCATGATTCCATGTTGAGATGCTAGGAGCCATCCCAGAGCTCTGAGTCTGAGATGCCAACACTTTGCAGCTCGAGGTGTTGAGGTGCTAGGAACAAATCTGCACCAGGAGGCTGCTGGAGCACTGCAACAGGCTGCCCAGGGAGGTAGTTGAGGCTCCATCCCTGGAGATATGCAAGGTGAGGCTGGACAGGGCTCTGGGCTACCTGATCTAGTGGGGATGTCCCTCACCCTGTCCAGGTGAGATGAGGCAGGAGGATGCTGAGGTAGAGGATGGTCCAGGTGAGATGAGGCAGGAAGATTCTGAGGTAGAGGATGGTCCAGGTGAGAATAGGCAGGAGGATGCTGAAGCAGAGGATGGTCCAGGTGAGAATAGGCAGGAGGATGCTGAGGCAGAGGATGGTCCAAGTGAGAATAGGCAGGAGGATGCTGAGGCAGAGGATGGTCCAGGTGAGATGAAATGAGGCAGGAGGAAGCTGAGGCACAGGATGCTCCTGAACTGACAGAGGATGCTCTAGAAACTGTGGGACTGAGGAAAGGATGCTCCAGCACTGCTGAGGTGGGGCAGGAGGATGCTGAGGCAGAGGATGCTCCAGCACTGCTGAGGTGGGGCAGGAGGATGCTGAGGCAGAGGATGCTGAGGCAGAGGATGCTCCAGAAATGGTGCTGAGGCAGGAGGGTGACACAAGGGTGCTGCAGGATCAGTGCTGAGGCAGGAGGGTGACACAAGGGTGCTGCAGGATCAGTGCTGAGGCAGGAGGGTGACACAAGGGTGCTGCAGGATCGGTGCTGAGCACCCCCTGCACCTCCCATGACCTACAGCCCTGGCTGACTCCACCACCACCATGGGCAGCCTGGGCCAGGCCTTGACAACCCTCCAGGGGAAGAAATTGTTCCTCATGGCCAGCATAAACCTCCCCTGGGGCAACTTCTCCTGTTGCTTGTTCCTTCCCACCTCACTCCAACCTCCTCTCAAGGAGCTGTAGAGAGCAATGAGGTCTTCCTCAGCCTCCTCTTCCCCAGATCAAACACCCCCAGGTGCCTCAGCCCTGTTCTCCAGACCTTTCCCCAGCTTTGCTGCCCTTCCCTGGCCCTGCTCATTCCCCTCCATGTCCTTCTGGGAGTGAGGGACCCAAAACTGAACCCAGCACTCAAGGTGTGGCCCCCCCAGTGCCCAGCACAGGAGGGGTGAAAATAGACTAGACTAGACTAGACTAGAATAGAATAGACCAGGTTGGAAGAGACCTTTGAGATCATCAAGTCCAACCTATGACCCAGCACCACCTAATCAACTAAACCATGGCACCAAGCTCCCCATCCAGTCTCCTCCTAAACACTTCCAGGGATGGTGACTGCACCACCTCCCTGGGCAGCACATCCCAATGGCCAATCTCTCTTGCTGGGAAGAACTTCTTCCTAACCTCCAGCCTAAACCTCCCCTGGCACAGCTTGAGACTGTGTCCTCTTGTTCTGGTGCTGGTTGCCTGGGAGAAGAGACCACCCCCCACCTGGCTACAACCTCCCTTCAGGTAGTTGCAGAGAGCAGTAATGTCTCCCCTGAGCCTCCTCTTCTCCAGGCTAAAGAGTTGGGCTGGGTCTCCAAGGTGGCCAACATTCCTCTGAGGAGGAGGAGGAGGCTGGGCTGGGGCTGTGAGGTGGGCAATTTTCCTCTGAGGAGGAACTCTGCCTCCCTGCTCTGCTCTGCTGTGGTGAGACCTCACCCAGAGTGCTGTGTCCAGCTCTGGGGCTCCCAACAGCAGAAGGCCATGGGCCAGCTGGAGTGGCTCCAAAGGACTCCATGAAGATGCTCAGAGGCTGGACAGCTTCCCCTACGGGGACAGGCTGAGAGAGCTGGGGCTGTTCATCCTGGAGAAGAGAAGGCTCCAGGGAGACCTCAGAGCAGCCTTCCAGTACCTGAAGAGGCTCCAGGAGAGCTGGGGAGGGACTGCTCAGAAGGGGCTGTGGGGATAGGATGAAAGGCAGTGGTTTGAAACTGGAGCAGAGCAGGTTGAGGTTGGCCATCAGGAGGAAGTTCTGCACCATGAGGCTGGGGAGACTCTGGCACAGGCTGCCCAGGGAGGGGACTGAGGCCCCAGCCCTGCAGACATTCAAAGTCAGACTTGCTGTGGCCCTGGGCAGCCTGCTCCGGTTGGAGCTGTCCCTGCTGGCTGCAGGGGGTTGGGCAGGATGACCTTTGAGGCTCCTTCCTGATGGACTCTTTGATTCCATGAGTCTGTTTTTCTCTGCTCCCATGAGTCTCAGTCTCCATGACTTCATGACTCCGTGCTGATGCCATGGTTCTGGCTCCATGACTCCATGAGTCTAAAATTCGATGATTCCATGACTGCATGTCTCCACCACTCCATTATTCTCTGAGTCCATGAATCCATCATTCCATGATTTTATCATTCCCTCATCCTGTGATTCAATTATGAGTCCATGACTCCATGACTCCACGTCACCATGGTTCCATGGTTCTACAACTCCATCCCTCCATGACTCCCTGACCCCATGGCTCCCATTCCACAACTCCATCATTCCATGATTTCTTGGCTCCCTAACCTCACATTCCAAGATTTGATGACTCCTTGATTCATTCCCCCCAGCCCACCTGGGCACTGCTGTGCCACCCAAGCAACACAGCAACCCTGGGCCAATGCCCCCTGCCCCTTGCTCCCTTTCCCCAGCTCCCAGCTCCCTGTCCCCTGCTCCTTGCTCCCATCTTCCTGCCCCCTGATCCCTGCCCCCTGCCCCTGGCCCCAGCTCCCTGCCCCTTGCTCCCTGCCCCCAGCTCCCAGCTCCCTACCCCCAGCTCCCTGCCCCCTACCCCCTGCTCCCTGCCCCCTGCCCCCTGCTCCCTACCCCCTGCCCCCTACCCCCTGCTCCCAGCTCCCTGCCCCCAGCTCCCTGCACCCTACCCCCTGCCCCCAGCTCCCTGCTCCCACCCCCTGCCCCCAGCTCCCTGCTCCCAGCTCCCTGCCCCCCCCTGCTCCCTGCCCCCTCCCCAGCTGCTCACTGCCCCCCCTGCTCCCCCCCTGCCCCCTACCCCCTGCCCCCAGCTCCCTGCTCCCAGCCCCTACCCCCCCAGCTGATCCCAGCTCCCTGCTCCCAGCTCCCCCCCAGCTCCTGCAGCTCCCTGCCCCTTGCTCCCTGCCCCCCCTGCCCCTGCTCCTAGCTCCCTGCCCCTGCCCCCTGCCCCCTGCCCCCAGCTCCCTGCTCCCAGCTCCCTGCCCCCAGCTCCCTGCTCCCAGCTCCCTGCCCCCAGCTCCCTGCTCCCTGCTCCCTGCCCCCTGCTCCCTGCTCCCTGCCCCTGCCCTGCTCCCTGCTCCCTGCCCCCTGCCCCAGCTCCCTGCTCCCTGGCCCCTGCCCCTCCCTGCTCCCTGCCCCCTGCCCCCTACCCCCTGCCCCCAGCTCCCTGCTCCCAACCCCTACCCCTTGCCCCCAGCTCCCTACCCCCTGCTCCCTGCTCCCAGCCCCCTACCCCCTGCTCCCAGCTCCCTACCCCCTGCTCCCTGCTCCCAGCTCCCTGCCCCCAGCTCCTGCCCCCTGCTCCCAGCTCCCTACCCCCTACCCCCTGCTCCCAGCTCCCTCCCTGCCCCTGCCCCAGCTCCCTGCCCCCTGCTCCCAGCCCCCTGCCCCCTGCTCCCAGCTCCCTGCCCCTGCTCCCTGCTCCCTGCCCCCTGCTCCCAGCTCCTGCTCCCTGCTCCCTGCTCCCAGCCCCCTGCTCCCAGCTCCCAGCTCCCAGCTCCCTGCCCCCTGCTCCCAGCTCCCTGCCCCCTGCTCCCTGCTCCCTACCCCCAGCTCCCTGCTCCCTACACCCCTGCTCCCTGCTCCCAGCCCACTACCCCCCCTGCTCCCAGCTCCCTGTTCCCTGCCCCCTGCTCCCAGCTCCCTACCCCCAGCTCCCTGCCCCTGCTCCCAGCTCCCTACCCCCTGCTCCCACCCCAGCTCCCAGCCCACTACCCCCTGCTCCCTGCTCCCAGCTCCCTGTTCCCTGCCCCCTGCTCCCTACCCCCTGCCCCCAGCTCCCTGCTCCCAGCCCCCTACCCCCTGCCCCCTGCTCCCAGCTTCCAGCTCCCTGCCCCTTGCTCCCTGCCCCTTGCTCCCTGCCCCTTGCTCCCTGCCCCCTGCTCCCAGCTTCCAGCTCCCTGCCCCTTGCTCCCTGCCCCTTGCTCCCTGCTCCCTGCTCCCAGCTCCCTGCTCCCAGCTCCCTGCTCCCAGCCCCTACCCCCTGCTCCCAGCTCCTGCTCCCAGCCCCCTACCCCCTGCTCCCAGCTCCCTGCCCCCTGCTCCCTGCCCCCTGCTCCCTGCTCCCTACCCCCAGCTCCCTGCTCCCTACACCCCTGCTCCCTTACCCCAGCTCCCAGCCCACTACCCCCTGCCCCTGCTCCCAGCTCCCTGTTCCCTGCCCCCTGCTCCCAGCTCCCAGCTCCCTACCCCCAGCTCCCTGCCCCCTGCTCCCAGCTCCCTACACCCCTGCTCCCTTACCCCAGCTCCCAGCCCACTACCCCCTGCTCCCTGATCCCAGCTCCCTGCTCCCAGCTCCCTGCTCCTAGCTCCCTGCTCCCAGCCTGGAGCAGCTCAGGCAGAGGGAGGGCAGCAGGCAGAGGCAGGGGGGGTAGGCAGCACCCACCTGCTGCCTTTTAATGAAACATGAATGAGCTGCCAGGCTGCATTAGCTTCCCTCCCAGGCTGACAGGAAATCAAAGGCTTCTTCCCAGCTTTTCTAGAGGCTCCTTCTTGATTGAGCTGGAAGCAGCAGCAGCAGCTCAGCACCAGGGCAGGAGTCTCCCCCACCCCTCTACCACCCCCCACCCCCCCCTGCTGCAACAGCTCTTTAATTTCTTAATTTAATATCTGACACCTAAAGATTCTCATTAAGCCACTCAATGAAGCCTGGCAAGACAATTTGCCTGCACACTGCTGCCATCATAACTTACAGCCAACTTCAGCTGCTGCCCTGCCAGCTCCCTGATTAAAACCCTTCGTCTCCCCTGGCACCTGCCTGCCTCCTGCACAACCCCACAACCCCCCAAGCCCCCAGCCTGGACCCCCACAGGCCAAGCTTAGTGCTGTGGGGAGCTGTTGGGTGGCACCATGGGGATGGGTTGATCCCTAGGGGCTGTTGGGTGCCACCATGGGGATGGTTTGATCCCTAGGGGCTGTTGGGTGGCACCATGGTTTGATGGTTTGATTCCTATGGGGATGTTTTGATCCCTAGGGTGTGCCACCATGGGGATGGGTTGACCCCAAAGGGCTGTTGGGTGCCACCATGGGGATGGGTTGATCCCTAGGGGCTGTTGGGTGTCACCATGGGGATGGGTTGACTCCAAAGGGCTGTTGGGTGCCACCATGGGGATGGGTTGATCCCTAGGGGATGTTGGGTGCCACCATGGGGATGGTTTGATTCCTAGGGGCTGTTGGGTGTCACCATGGGGATGGTTTGATTCCTAGGGGCTGTTGGGTGCCACCATGGGGATGGGTTGATCCCTAGGGGCTGTTGGGTGTCACCATGGGGATGGGTTTACTCCAAAGGGCTGTTGGGTGTCACCATGGGGATGGGTTGATCCCAAAGGGCTGTTGGGTGCCACCATGGGGATGGTTTGATTCCTAGGGGCTGTTGGGTGCCACCATGGGGATGGGTTGACCCCAAAGGGCTGTTGGGTGCCACCATGGGGATGGGTTGATCCCTAGGGGATGTTGGGTGCCACCATGGGGATGGGTTGATCCCAAGGGGCTGTTGGGTGCCACCATGGGGATGGGTTGATCCCAAAGGGCTGTTGGGTGGTTTGACCATGGGGATGGGGATGGGTTGACCCCAAAGGGCTGTTGGGTGCCACCATGGGGATGGGTTGATCCTGTTGGGTGCCAATGGGGATGGGTTGATCTGTGTGGGTGCCACCATGGGGATGGGTTGACCCCAAAGGGCTGTTGGGTGCCACCATGGGGATGGGTTGACCCCTAAAGGGCTGTTGGGTGCCACCATGGGGATGGGTTGATCCCAAAGGGCTGTTGGGTGCCACCATGGGGATGGTTTGATTCCTAGGGGCTGTTGGGTGTCACCATGGGGATGGGTTGATCCCAAAGGGCTGTTGGGTGCCACCATGGGGATGGGTTGATCCCAAGGTGCTGTTGGGTGCCACCATGGGGATGGGTTGATCCCTAGGTGCTGTTGGGTGCCACCATGGGGATGGGTTGATCCCTAGGGGCTGTTGGGTGTCACCATGGGGATGGATTGACCCCAAAGGGCTGTTGGGTGTCACCATGGGGATGGTTTGACCCCAAAGTGCTGTTGAGTGCCACCATGGGGATGGTTTGATCCCTAGGGGCTGTTGGGTGCCACCATGGGGATGGGTTGATCCCAAAGGGCTGTTGGGTGCCACCATGGGGATGGTTTGATGTTGGGTGCCACCATGGGGATGGGTTGATCCCTAGGGGCTGTTGGGTGTCACCATGGGGATGGGTTGATCCCAAAGGGCTGTTGGGTGTCACCATGGGGATGGGTTGACCCCAAAGGGCTGTTGGGTGTCACCATGGGGATGGTTTGACCCCAAAGGGCTGTTGGGTGCCACCATGGGGATGGGTTGATCCCAAAGGGCTGTTGGGTGCCACCATGGGGATGGGTTGATCCCTAGGGGCTGTTGGGTGCCACCATGGGGATGGGTTGATTCCTAGGGGCTGTTGGGTGTCACCATGGGGATGGGTTGACCCCAAAGGGCTGTTGGGTGCCACCATGGGGATGGTTTGATTCCTAGGGGCTGTTGGGTGTCACCATGGGGATGGGTTGATCCCTAAGTGCTGTTGGGTGCCACCATGGGGATGGTTTGACCCCAAAGTGCTGTTGGGTGCCACCATGGGGATGGTTTGACCTCACAGGGCTGTTGGGTGTCACCATGGGGATGGTTTGACGCCAAAGGGCTGTTGGGTGCCACCATGGGGATGGTTTGACCCCAAAGGGCTGTTGGGTGCCACCATGGGGATGGTTTGATCCCTAGGGGCCTCCCAGTGAGTGCCAGGCTGGCATGGTGCAGGCACATCAAGGAGGGTGCTGGAGGTTGGCATGGGCACACAAGCCATGGAATCACCAAGCCACAGAACCATTCTGCTTGGAAGAGACCTTTTAGATCCTGTGATCCATATGGCATGGAGTTGTGCCAGATCAGGCTTAGGTTGGCCATGAGAAACAACTTGCTCCTGCCAGAGTGGTCAGGGACTGTCCCAGGCTGCCCAGGGAGGTGGTGGAGTCCTCATGCCTGGAGGTGTTCAAGGAGCCTGTGGCCATGGCACCTGGGGCCATGGTTTGGTGGCCATGGGCGGTTGGGTTGCTGGTTGGGCTGGAGGAGCTCAGAGGCCTTTCCCACCCCAACCAGTTCCATGCTTCTAGGTGGCTGCACACCTGGACAGGCTGGCAAGACCCTGCCCAGCTCAGGACAGGGCTGAGCCACCTCTTCTCTCCCTGGTCTCTGTCTCCAAGGAGCAAAGCCTCACATCAGGGGGTCAGGCTGCTGCCCCAGGATGCTTGGGGTGCAGAGGCAGCCCCCCAGCAGATGGCTCAGAAGCTGGGTGTGAGTGCAGGGCTGACAGACCCCTCCAGAGGTGTCTCTGCTGGCTAGGCTCTGTGCCAGGGATGGCTTCTGTGCCACTAGCTGGGGGAAGGAGTGGCAGGGCCATGCATGGAGCAGGGCTCTGTGAGCCCTGTGGCACAGAAGCACAGTGGGCAAGCACAGGCATGGGCACAGGCATCAAGCAGCAATGTGCTCCTGGGTCCCTGCCACAGCCAGGGGCATCCACACACACCTTGAGGGATGTGGCTCCAGCTATGTCTCTCCTGAGCTCCTTTCTGCCTCTCTGCCACTCCTCAGGGTCCTCCTGCAGCTGGGGCCACACCAGGGTGAGGCTCCTGCCCTGGGACGCTCCTCTGGCTCTGTGCAGCCTCCAGATCCATGTCCCAGATGGCAGAGTGCCTGGTGACAGGGATCTGTGTGACACACAGCACACTGCAGGTGTCAGGAGGAGTCACAGGGGACAGGAGCACCGTGGCTGCAGCTGTGGAGCAGTGGTATGGCACAGGGGATGCTCTGCATGCATGGAGCCACAGAACTGAGTTGCTTGGAAGAGACCTTTCAGATCATGGAGGCCAAGCCTTACCCCCAGACAGGGCACCCCCAAGCCATGGCCCTCAGTACCACAGCTCCACTGCTCTGAAACCCCTCCAGGGATGGAGATTCCACCACTGCCCTGGGACAGGCCCTGACAACCCTCAAGGAGGAGTAATTGTTCCTCCTGTCCAACCTAAACCTCCTCTGGAGCAGCCTGAGGCCATTTCCTTCCATCCTGCCACTTGCTCCTTGGGAGAAGAACCCAACCCCCACCTGGCTCCAGCCTCCTCTCAGGGAGCTGTAGAGAGCAATGAGGTCTCCCTCAGCCTCCTTTGCTCCAGGCTGATCAGCTCCCTCAGCTGCTCCTCCCCAGCCCTGCTCTCCAGCCCCTTCCCCAGCTTCCTTGCCCTCATTCAAGAAAGCTGTGGCCATGGCACTTGGGGCTATGGTTTAGTGGCCATGGTGGGGTTGGGTTGCTGGTTGGACTGGAGGAGCTCAGAGCTCTCTTCCAACCCAAAGCATTCTCTGACTCCATGGAAACCTCCCCTGAACATCACCAGCAGCCACCTCAGCTCAGCCCTTCCCAGGCTCCAGCATGGCCCCAGCTCTCCTGCACCTGGAATGAAGGAAGAATAGAATAGAATAGAATAGAATAGAATAGAATAGAATAGAATAGAATAGAATAGAATAGAATAGAATAGAATAGAATAGAATAGACCAGACCAGGTTGGAAGAGACCTCTGAGATCATGGAGTCCAACTTATCACCCAGCACCATCTAATCAACTAAACCATGGCACCAAGCTCCCCATCCAGTCTCCTCCTAAACACCTCCAGGGATGGTGACTCCACCACCTCCCTGGGCAGCACATTCCAATGGCCAATCTCTCTTGCTGGGAAGAACTTCTTCCTAACATCCAGCCTAAACCTCCCCTGGCACAGCTTGAGACTGTGTCCTCTTGTTCTGGTGCTGGTTGCCTGGGAGAAGAGACCACCCCCCACCTGGCTACAACCTCCCTTCAGGGAGTTGTAGAGAGCAATGAGGTCTCCCCTGAGCCTCCTCTTCTCCAGGCTAAGCAACCCCAGCTCCCTCAGCCTCTCCTCCCAGGGCTGTGCTCCAGACCCCTCCCCAGCTTTGTTGCCCTTCTCTGGACACCTTCCAGCAGCTCAACATCTTTCCTAAACTGAGGAGCCCAGAACTGGACACAGGACTCGAGGTGTGGCCTAACCAGTTCTGAGCACAGGGCAGAATGACCTCCCTGCCCCTGCTGGCCGCACTGTTCCTGATGCAGGCCAGGATGCCATGTCTTGGCCCCCTGGGCACACTGCTGGCTCATGTTCAGCTGCTATCAACCAGCACCCCCAGGTCCCTCCCAGAGGTCCCCTTGTGGGTGTCCCCCTTGTGAGGGCAGGAGGTGTGGAGGGTGCTGGGTGCCTGCTGCTGGGGGTGGTGCTGGGGCAGAGCAGCCCTCCCCTGCCTTTCTTTGGCGGCTGCGGCGTGGGGAGCGGGGAGCTGGCGGCGGGCGGCGGGCACAGCTCCGGCCGTGGCTGATGGCAGGATTAGGGGCTGCCTGCCTTCTGCCTGCTCAGATGGGATAAGAAGATTAGGGAAGGAAAAGCTCTGCTCCACAGTGGGCTCCTGACGAGCTGCCTGCACCCCCCCTGCAGCTTCACTGGCTGGCAAGGCAGGGGGGGCCCATCAGAGGCAGCGGTGCCATGGACAGGGTAACCATGGGGCAGGCTTCCTCCAGCAACATGGAATGGGTTGGCTTGGCTTGGAAGGGACCTTAGAGGTCACCAAGTCCCAATCCCCCATCACAGAATCACAGAATGGGTTGGGTTGGATTGGAAGGGACCTTAGAGGTCACCAAGTTCCAACTCCCCCATCACAGAGTCACAGAATGGGTTGGCTTGGAAGAGACCCTCATCAAGTTCCAACCCCAACATCACAGAATCACAGAATGGGTTGGGTTGGAATGGGTTGAATCACAGAATGGGTTTGAATGGAAGAGACCCTCATCAAGTTCCAACCCCACCATCACAGAATCACAGAATGGGTTGGGTTGGAAGGGATCTTAGGGGTCAGCAAGTTCCAACTCCCATCACAGAATCACAGAATGGGTTGGCTTGGAGGGGACCTTAGAGGTCATCAAGTTCCATTCCCCCCATCACAGAATCACAGAATGGGTTGGGTTGGGAGGGAACTTAAAGGTCAGCAAGTTCCAACCCTCCCATCACAGAGTCACAGAATGGGTTGGGTTGGGTTGGAAGGGACCTTCAAGGTCATCCAGTTCCCCCCACACCATGCAAGCCACAGCCTGCTACTGTCTTTGTCTACAGAGCTGCTGCAGACCTGTTGTGTTTGAGGGTGTCCAACACCATCCAGCTCCATTTCCTGCTCCCCAGGCTGGCCACACACCTGCTGGGATGCTCTGCTGCCCCTTGGTGCCCAACCCACCCACAGAGGCACTTCACAGCTGGCACTAGGCTGGCTGCAGTACTCTCCTCCAGCAGGACCAGGGCCAGCCTCATCCATCAGCCTGCACCTTGCTCCCACCTCACGTGGCCCTGTTGCAGCCTCCGGCTTGCCTGAGGTCCTGCTCTTGGCTGAAGCTTCCCTCTTCAGAGGGAGATGTGTCCTGAGCTCTTCTTCAGCCCCTCACTGAGGCTTTGGGAGCACACCTGGTGCCCCCAGCTTGTCCTGGCCTCCTTGCTCCATCCAACAAGGGAGGCCATGTGTGGCCAGGGGGGTGGGGATGTGCTGCTGCAGACCCCTGTGTGCTCCAGCCAGGACACCTCTGCTCCAGAGGCTTCTCCTGCAGTGGTTTTTAACCTCCTGGTGCCTTTGAGTTGCAGCCTCCATAAGGGTCTGCTCCTTGCAGCTTCACTTTCATAGAGTCACAGCATGGGTTGGAAGGGACCTCCAAGATCATCCAGTTCAACCCCCCTGCCAGGGGCAGGGACACCTCCCACCAGCCCAGCTTGCTCAAGGCCTCATCCAGCCTGGCCTGGAACACCTCCAGGGATGGGGCAGCCACAACATCCCTGGGCAACCTGGTCCCTGCCTACCAAGAGGCAGGATGGATCCCTGCCCAGGGTGCTGGGCACCTCAAAGCTCTGTCTCGTGGAAGTATTCACCAGTTGGGGTTCCTGGGGATCAGCCCCACAGCAGCCCTGTCCTGCCCAGCCCTGGGGGGACAGTGGGGTGCCCTGGTGGGGCTGGATGGGTGCCTGCAGGGCAGTTGAGTGAGCTCTAGGTGAGTGAAGCTGAGTGAACCCTAACCCTAGCCCTGCCCAGGGGATGGGGGCACAGCTGCCTTCCCCAGCCCCAGGGGCTGCCCCACAGCTGCCTTCCCCAGCCCCGGGGGCTGCCCCACAGCTGCCTTCCCCAGCCTCGGGGGCTGCCCCACAGCTGCCTTCCCAGCCCCGGGGGCTGCCCCACAGCTGCCTTCCCAGCCCCAGGGCTGCCTTCCCCAGCCTCCTGCCCCACAGCTGCCTTCCCAGCCCCGGGGGCTGCCCCACAGCTGCCTTCCCCAGCCTCGGGGGCTGCCCCACAGCTGCCTTCCCAGCCCCAGGGGCTGCCCCACAGCTGCCTTCCCAGCCCCGGGGGCTGCCCCACAGCTGCCTTCCCAGCCCCAGGGGCTGCCCCACAGCTGCCTTCCCAGCCCCGGGGGCTGCCCCACAGCTGCCTTCCCCAGCCTCGGGGGCTGCCCCACAGCTGCCTTCCCAGCCCCAGGGGCTGCCCCACAGCTGCCTTCCCCAGCCCCAGGGGCTGCCTTTCAGCAGGGCCATGGTTTGTGCCCCCTGGGATGAGGGTGGTGACCCTCTGCAGGTCCTGCTGGGGGGATGTGGGGAGCTCCCAAGGGCAGGTTGGGTGCTTTCTTCTGCCCAGCTTGCCCACCTGAGCCCAGCCCCAGCTCCACACCCCTGCTGCACCCCCCTGCTCCCCACCCCAGCCTTGGGCAGCAAGCCATGGCCCCCCTGGTGAGCATGGAGGGCATGGGGGGAGAGCTGGGCACGGGTCAGGTCCTGCCCAGCCACCCTCCATCTCCCCCAGCCCTGAGCACCTCTGCCAGCACCTCACACGTGCCAGCCTCTGAACTTCACCTTGGCCTCAGCCTGGCAGAGCTGTGCCCTGCCTTGCTGGAGGAGGAGGAGGAGGAAGAAGAGGAGGAGGGGGAGGCCACATGGCAGCTGTGGGTGGGACACGAGGCTATGGTCTCAAACAGGCAGCACCACATCCTCCTTGGCAGGATAGGACCCAGGTTTACAGCTCCTCCCACTATGGCAGCAGCTTCCCGGTGTGGCAGCCCCCTCCCCACAACCCCCAGCTGCCAGCGACCCCCAGCCAGCCAGGGAACAGCTCATCCCACCGGGAATGCAGCAGGAATTCCTCCCAGTGCCCCCAGAGCTGCACCCAGTGAACCAAGAGCTGCACCAGCACCCCCAGAGCTGCACCCAGTGCCCCCAGAGCTGCACCCAGTGAACCAAGAGCTGCACCAGCACCCCCAGAGCTGCACCCAGTGAACCAAGAGCTGCACCAGCACCCCCAGAGCTGCACCCAGTGCTCCCAGAGCTGCACCCAGTGAACCAAGAGCTGCACCAGCACCCCCAGAGCTGCACCCAGTGCCCCCAGAGCTGCACCCAGTGAACCAAGAGCTGCACCAGCACCCCCAGAGCTGCACCCAGAACCCCAGAGCTGCACCCAGTGAACCAAGAGCTGCACCAGCACCCCCAGAGCTGCACCCAGTGCCCCCAGAGCTGCACCCAGTGAACCAAGAGCTGCACCAGCACCCCCAGAGCTGCACCCAGTGCCCCCAGAGCTGCACCCAGTGAACCAAGAGCTGCACCAGCACCCCCAGAGCTGCACCCAGAACCCCAGAGCTGCTCCCAGTGAACCAAGAGCTGCTCCCAGTACCCCCAGAGCTGCACCCAGCAGCCCAGAACTGCACCCAGTACCCCCAGAGCTGCACCAGCACCCCAATGCTGCACCCAGCACCCCCAGAGCTGCTCCCAGTACCCCCAGAGCTGCACCCAGCACCCCCAGAGCTGCTCCCAGTACCCCCAGAGCTGCACCCAGAACCCCAGTGCCCCCAGCTGCACCAGCACCCCAATGCTGCCCCAGCACCCCCAGCTGCTCCCAGTACCCAGAACCCCCCCCAGAGCTGCACCCAGCACCCCCAGAGCTGCTCCCAGTACCCCCAGAGCTGCTTCCAGAACCCCCAGAGCTGCACCCAGTACCCCCAGAGCTGCACCAGCACCCCAATGCTGCACCCAGAACCCCCAGAGCTGCACCCAGAACCCCCAGAGCTGCACCAGCACCCCAATGCTGCACCCAGAACCCCAGAGCTGCACCCAGAACCCCAGAGCTGCACCAGCACCCCAATGCTGCACCCAGTACCCCAGAGCTGCACCAGCACCCCAATGCTGCACCCAGAACCCCAGAGCTGCACCCAGAACCCCCAGAGCTGCACCAGCACCCCAATGCTGCACCCAGTACCCCAGAGCTGCACCAGCACCCCAATGCTGCACCCAATGCTGCACCCAGAACCCCCAGAGCTGCACCCAGAACCCCCAGAGCTGCACCAGCACCCCAATGCTGCACCCAGTACCCCCAGAGCTGCACCAGCACCCCAATGCTGCACCCAGAACCCCCAGAGCTGCACCCAGAACCCCCAGAGCTGCACCAGCACCCCAATGCTGCACCCAGAACCCCCAGAGCTGCACCCAGAACCCCCAGAGCTGCACCAGCACCCCAATGCTGCACCCAGCACCCTCAGAGCTGCACCTAGCACCCCCAATGCTGCACCCAGCACCCTCAGAGCTGCACCCAGCACCTCTAATGCTGCACCCAGTACCCCCAGAGCTGCACCCAGCACCCCAATGCTGCACCCAGAACCCCAGAGCTGCACCCAGAACCCCCAATGCACACCCTCAATGCTGCACCCCCAATGCCACAGCACCCTCAGAGCTGCACCCAGCACCTCTAATGCTGCACCCAGCACCCCCAATGCTGCACCCAGCACCCTCAGAGCTGCCCTAGCACCCCACCCCAGCACCCTCAGAGGTGCACCCAGCACCCCTGCACCCAGCACCCCCCAGCACCCTCGGTGCGCTGCACCCAGCATGCAGGCAGCCCCCCACTTGCATCTTCACTCCCATGCCCAGCACCGGCAGCGCTGCCAGGTCGGGGGCAGGCTGGCAGCCAGCCCAGCAGCGGGCAGGGCCAGGGGGAGCTGAGCACCAGCTGCCTCCGGGGGCTTTTCCCTTCCCTGCAGCCAGGAACCGTGAGCAGGTCTGGCGGCTGGCCCCGCGCCGCTACCTGCCACCCTCCCTCCCTCCCTCCCCTTATCTCCTGCATCTGTTCCCAATCAAAGCTTCATTCCCATCCGTTCTGGAGATGCTTCTTCTCCCCCCGCCACCAAATGCCGTTGTTTTTCCCGCGGCGCGGCCGCCCGGGAGCTGCAGCAGCAGCAGCAGCAGCACCTGCCCGAGCCAGCTCCACGCAGCCAGCTGCGGGCTGCAGCCTCCGGCCAGCCCCTGCTCGACAGCAGAGCCGATCGCAGCCCCCCGGCAAAGCTCTGAGATGCCAGGAGGGAGGCAGTGCTGCTAACCCCCCGCGGGAGGAGGCAGTTGGGGGCCCGACCCCCTTTTCTGCTGGGCCAGGGGTGGTGGAGGGGTGCTTGGCTTGCAGGAGTGGGTGCTGGAGACCTATGAAAGCCATGGAGTCACAGAGGAGGTTGTTTGGAAGGAACCTTCAAGAGCAACCAGTTCCAGCCTTCTGCCCTGGGCAGGGACACCTCCCACCAGCCCAGGCTGCTCAAGGCCTCATCCAGCCTGGCCTGGAACACCTCCAGGCAGGAGGCAGCCACAGCCTCCCTGGGCTGCCAGTGTCTCCCCACCCTCACTGCCAAGAATTTCTTCCTCATCCCAAGTCTCAGTCTCCCCTCTCCCAGCTCCAAGCCATTGTCCCTCATCCTGGCACTCCCAGGCCTAGTTAAAAGTCCCTCCCCAGCTCTCCTGGAGCCCTTCAGGCACTGGAAGGCTGCTCTGAGGTCTGCCTGGAGCCTTCTGTAGGCTGAACAGCCCCAACTCTCCCAGCCTTTCCCCACAGGGGGTGTTGTCCAGCCTCTGATCATCTCCATGGCCTCTTCTGGACTCTGCAGCATCTCCTCATTTCTTTTTGTGCTGGGGGCCCAGAGCTGGATGCAGGTCTCCAGGTGAGCCCACGGCCATGCTCCATCCCCCAGGCTTTGCTCCCAGCTCAGCCCTACCTCACCCCAGCTGGGTGCAGACCCCCCCCTGCCCCAGCATCCTGGATGTTGCAGGGCTGCCTGGCTCTTCTTGCCTGCCCTGCAGGACTCACCCCAGGACGCCGCCTCGGGGCCTCCGTTGCTTCTGCACAATTAATGAGCTTTAATTGCCTGTAAACACAGCGCCGGCAGCGCCGGAGCTGCCTTGGGCAGCCCCTGGAGTCGGGAAACGGCAACGGGAAGAGGGAATCGTAGCAACTGTTGCTACGGCTGGAGCGAGGCGGAGCGGGGCTGCGGGCATCGCCAGCCCCGGGCACAGCGCAAGGGTGAACTGCACCGTCCCTGGCCCTCCACCCCCAGTGCCACCACCCACACCCCCCATGCTGGGATGCACGGAGCTCGGCCCCCCCAGGGAGCAGCCCTGCGCTGGGAGGGGGCTGATGGAGGGTCTCCTGGAGGGCCTGTGATGTCACCAAGCTGTTGGCACTGAGGGGGACAAGCCTACCCAGCTGAGGTGGGCACAGGAACCTGCCTCCTGCTCCCTGTGCCCCCCAGGCTGGGTGTGCAGGTGGCTGGAGCCAGGGGATCACAGAAGTGTCAGGGCTGGAAGGGACCTCAAGGCTCAGCCAGTCCCAAACCCCTGCCATGGCCAGGGACACCTCACACTACAGCAGGTTGCTCACAGCCACAGCCAGCCTGGCTGCAAGCACCTCCAGCCAGGAGGCTGCCACCACCTCCCTGGGCAACCTGTGCCAGCCTCTCACCACCCTCATGGGCAACAACTTCTTCCTCACAGCCAATCTCAATCTCCCCACTTCTACTTTTGCTCCATCCCCCCCAGTCCTATCACTCCCTGACACCCTACAAAGTCCCTCCCCAGCTTTCTTGGAGCCCCCTGCAGATCCTGCAAGGCCACAAGAAGGTCTCCCTGGCGCCTTCTCCTCTCCAGACTGCACAACCCCAACTCTCTCAGGCTGTCTCCAGAGCAGAGCAGCTCCAGCCCTCTGCTCATCCTCGTGGCCCTTCTCTGGACACCTTCCAGCACCTCCAGCTCCTTCCTGGCACAGAGGCTCCAGACCTGGCCCCAGAGCTGCAGCTGTGGTCTCAGCAGAGTGGAGCAGAGGGGCAGAATCCCCTCCCTCCCCTGCTGGCCACACTTCTCTTGCTGCAGCCCAGGCTCTGCTTGGCTCTCTGGGCTGCAAGTGCTCACTGCTGGCTCCTGTTGAGCTTCTCTTCCCCCAGCACCCCCAAGGCCTTTCCTCCAGGGCTACTCTCAAGGCAGTCCCTGCCCAGCCTGTATCAGTGCCTGGGATTGCCCTGAGCCAGCTGCAGGACCTTGCCCTTGGTCTTGTTGAACCTCATGAGGTTGGCTTGGGCCCAGCTCTGCAGCCTGTCCAGGTCCCTCTGTACACAGACTGGGTTGGGTTGGAAGGGACCTTCAAGCTCATCCAGTTCCAACCCCACACCAGGTGGCTCAAGGCCTCATCCAACCTGAGCAACCCTGCAAGGGCCATGGCTAAGGGTGGCAGGAGGTGGTGCCAAGGATGCTATTTTCTAGCTCAGTGCCCTGTGACTCTCCCTGATGTGCTTCAGTAGGACAAACAAAGCTCTTTAATCACTCCACATCCTGAGCATGGCACAGCTCACTGCACCCTCTGCCTACCCTGCACAGCACAGAATGGTTGGGAACCACCCAAGGGTGTCCAGCAGTGCCCCTGAAGGCTGCCACAGACAGACATCACAGCAGTGGGAAACAGCCTGGTACAGCATCCCAGCATGGTGAGGGTGGGAAGGGGCCTCTGGAGCTCACCCAGCCCAAGCCCCCTGCTCCAGCAGGGCACCCACAGCAGCTTGCCCAGCAGCACAATGCCCAGGGGGGGTTGGAAGCTCTCCACACAAGGAGACTCCACAACCTCTCTGGGCAGCCTGCTCCAGGCCTCCAGCAGGTTGGACCCAGCTAGGAGCAGGGAGGATGTGGTTGCGGAGCAAGGAGGAAGAGAAGAGCTCCTGGAGATTCATCCCTTCGTCTGATTAACAGCAACATTTGTGGGGGAAGGTCTCCTCCCTCTGGGCAATCAGAAGTGGCCTCAGCATGCCCAGCATCCTGGGCACCTTTAGCTGGCTCCAGTAACACCCAGTGCCCTGAGGTGCAAACCCCCCCAAGCCCTCACCTCTGAGCCTCCAGGTTGTGTCCCTGGGGTGCCACAGTTGGAGAACAGGGAGGGGAAGAAGCCATCCCTGAAGCTCAACAGGAGCCAGCAGTGAGCACTTGCAGCCCAGAGAGCCAAGCAGAGCCTGGGCTGCAGCAAGAGAAGTGTGGCCAGCAGGGCAGGGAGGAGATTCTGCCCCTCTGCTCCACTCTGCTGAGACCACAGCTGCAGCTCTGGGGCCAGGTCTGAAGCCTCTGTGCCAGGAAGGAGCTGGAGGTGCTGGAAGGTGTCCAGAGAAGGGCCACGAGGAGGAGCAGAGGGCTGGAGCTGCTCTGCTCTGGAGACAGCCTGAGAGAGTTGGGGTTGTGCAGGCTGGAGAGGAGAAGGCTCCAGGGAGACCTTCTTGTGGCCTTGCAGGATCTGCAGGGGGCTCCAAGAAAGCTGGGGAGGGACTTTGTAGGGTGTCAGGGAGTGATAGGACTGGGGGGGGATGGAGCAAAAGTAGAAGTGGGGAGATTGAGATTGGCTGTGAGGAAGAAGTTGTTGCCCATGAGGGTGGTGAGAGCCTGGCACAGGTTGCCCAGGAAGGTGGTGGCAGCCTCATGCCTGGAGGTGTTTGCAGCCAGGCTGGCTGTGGCTGTGAGCAAGCTGCTGTAGTGTGAGGTGTCCCTGCCCATGGCAGGGGATTGGGGCTGGCTGAGCCTTGAGGTCCCTTCCAGCCCTGACAGTTCTGTGATTCTCTGTCACCCTGGGAGCGCACAAAGGAGAGCAGCCAGCACCTGCCTGGCACCCATGAGGAGGACTCAGGTCGAGGGCCCAGGTCAGAAGCAGCTCCCGGCTGTCACCTCCACCCTCAGGGCCGAACCGGTGGCAGTGGTGTGTGGAGCACGGGGACGGTGCCAGCTCCGCGGCTGAGGGCGGCAGGGAGCCGCAGGGACGCCGCTGCTCTCCGTGTCCCTGCCGCGGGTCCCCGGCCCGGGCCCCTCCGCGGCGCTGGCCTTGGCGCTGCGCCGTCACTGGTGGAGCTCCACTGACACCTAGCGGCCGAGCTCCAGAATGCAGCTACCGCCGCGTCCCTGGGCACGGGGGCCCTGGCCTGAGGATGCCACGCAAGTGTAGGACACTGTCCTGCTTGCGATGGACTGGCACTGGTCACGGCAGCTGCAGGTGGCTACAGGGCGGGGGGAGAGAGGTTTACCGGTCACAGAATGCCAGAATTCCAGTGTGGTGGCAGCTGGAAGGGACCTCTGGAGCTCATCCAGCCCAAGCCCCCTGCTCCAGCAGGGCACCCACAGCACAATGCCCAGCAGCACAATGCCCAGGGGGGGTTGGAAGCTCTCCACACAAGGAGACTCCACAACCTCTCTGGGCAGCCTGCTCCAGGCCTCCAGCACCCTCACACCAAACAACTTTCTCCTCCTCTCCACATGGAACCTCCTGGCTGCCAGTCTGTGCCCATTGCCCCTTGTGCTGTCCCTGGGCACCACTGAGCAGAGTCTGGCCCCAGCCTCTTGCCCCCCACAGCTCCTTTCTCTCTTGCTGAGCATTGCTCAGCTCCCCTCTGGGGCTGCTCTTCTCCAGGCTCAGCACCCCCAAGGCTCTCAGCCTTTGCTCCTCCCAGAGCTGCTCCAGGCCCCTCAGCATCTCTGTAGCTTCCTCTGGATTCTCTCAGGCAGTTCCCTGTCCCTCTTGAACTGGGGAGCCCAGAACTGGTCTCAGTTCTCCAGCTGTGGCCTCCCTAGGACAGAAGAGAAGGGGAAGAGAACCTCCCTTGCCCTGCTGGCCACCCTCTTCTTGATGCAGCCCAAGAGACTCCTGCCCTTCCTGGGGAGGAGGGCACATTGCTGCCTCAGGGGGAACTTGTCCCCCAGCACTCCCAGCTCCTTCTCCATGGAGCTGCTCCCCAACAGGTCACCCCTCAGCTCTACTGGTGCATGGCACCTGGGGTCCTGCAGCCCCAAGGCTCTGGGTGCTCCCCAGGCCCCTGGGCGGGCCAGAACCTTTGGGCCTGTGGGTCTCATTGGAGCCCCAAGGCTCCCTGCAGCACCAGGGCTCTGCTCTCCCTGGGGCTCTGCTGTGTCCCTGCGCTCCCAGAGATCTGCAGCCCCAAGGCTTTGGGGTCCCACTGGGGGCTCTGGGGGTCCCTGCAGCCCTGGAACTCTGGGGTCTTGTTGGGAGCTCTGGGGGATCCCTGCAGACCTGGAACTTTGGGGTCTCTTGGGGGGCTCTGGGGGTCCCTGCAGCCCTGGAACTTCGGGGTCTTGTTGGGGGCTCAGAGGGTCCCTGCAGCCCAGGAACTTTGGGGTCTCTCTGGGGGCTCTGGGGTCTCTCTGGGGGCTCTGGGGTCTCTGCAGCCCTGGAACTTTGGGGTCTCTCTGGGGGCTCTGGGGGTCCCTGCAGCCCTGGAACTTTGGGGTCTCTCTGGGGGTTCTGGGGAAATCCCTGCAGCCCTGGAACTTCGGGGTCTTGTTGGGGGCTCTGAGGGTCCCTGCAGCCCTGGAACTTTGGGGTCTCCTGGGAGGTTCTGGGGGTCCCTGCAGCCCTGGAACTTTGGGGTCTCTTGGGAGGCTCTGGGGGTCCCTGCAGCCCTGGAAGTCTGGGGTCTCTCGGGGGGCTCTGAGGGTCCCTGCAGCCCTGGAACTTTGGGATCTCTCTGGGGGCTCTGGGGGTCCCTGCAGCCCTGGAACTTTGGGATCTCTCTGGGGGCTCTGGGGGTCCCTGCAGCCCTGGAACTTTGGGATCTCTGGGGGTCCCTGCAGCCCTGGAACTCTGGGATCTCTCTGGAATCTCTGGGGGTCCCTGCAGCCCTGGAACTTTGGGATCTCTTGGGGGGCTCTGGGGGTCCCTGCAGCCCTGGAACTTTAGGATCTCTCTGGGGGCTCTGGGGGTCCCTGCAGCCCTGGAAGTCTGGGGTCTCCTGGGAGGCTCTGGGGGTCCCTGCAGCCCTGGAACTTTGGGATCTCTCTAGGGGCTCTGGGGGTCCCTGCAGCCCTGGAACTTTGGGATCTCTCTGGGGGCTCTGGGGGTCCCTGCAGCCCTGGAAGTCTGAGGTCTCCTGGGAGGCTCTGGGGGTCCCTGCAACCCTGGAAGTCTGGGGTCTCCTGGGAGGATCTGGGGGTCCCTGCAGCCCTCGAACTTTGGGGGTCTCTCTGGGGGCCACCATCGTGGCTTTGCCTTCTGCACCTTCATCTCTGCCCCTTGGGGTGTGCAGGCTCCCAGAGCATCACCCAAACCCAGGCCTTGGGTCCAAAGGGTCCCAGGGCCATGGTAAAGGAGGCTCTTTGGGGCCCTGAGTGCTTGCAAGGGCAGGTGGGTTGTGGGAACCCACCTCAGCTCGGCTGGTGGCTTGCAGGGGATGTGTGATGGTGCCCAGCAAGCTCTTGGGTGGCTGCACTGCTGCCCAGCTTGAGCTCTGAGCCCATGGGTCAGCTCTTTCCAGTCAAGCTCCCAGCCTGCCCAGCCAGGGAGAGAAATGGTCCCATCTGAAAATGCAGACAAATGTGGCCAGGCAGAGCTGGGTCCTGCTTCAGTGATGCTGGGCAAGCTCTTGGAGCTCCTCCATCCCCAGCACTGCATTGTCCTTCACACCATGGAGAGGCTTTGGAGCTGCAAAGCCTGCAGGCTCAGGTCCTACCTTCCTCCACACAGACTCAGAGGGTGTTGGGGGTTGGAAGGGACCTCTGGAGATCTTCAAGCCCAAGCCCTCTGCCAGAGCAGGACCAGAGAATCCAGCACAGGGCACACAGGAACACATCCAGACAGGGCTGGAAAGGCTCCAGAGAAGGAGACTCCTCAACCTCTCTGGGCAGCCTGCTCCAGGGCTCTGTGAGCCTCACAGGGAAGAAGTTCCTCCTCATGTGGAGGTGGAACCTCCTGTGCTGGAGTTTATATCCATTGCCCTTTGTCCTATCCCAGGGTGCAGCTGAGCAGAGCCTGTCCCCTCCCTCCTGACTCCCAGCCCTCAGCTATTGATCGACATTGATCAGATCCCTCTCAGCCTTCTCCTCTCCAGACTAACCACCCCAGGGCTCTCAGCCTCTCCTCCCCAGGCAGTGCTGCAGTCCCTTCAGCATCCTTGGAGCCTCCCTTGGACTCTCTCCAGCAGATCCCTGTCCCCCCTGAGCTGGGCAGCCCAGAGCTGGATGCAATATTCCAGGTGAGGTCTCAGCAGGGCAGAGCAGAGGGGCAGGAGAACCTCCCTGGCTCTGCTGGACACACTCCTCTGAATGCAGCCCAGGACCCCAGTGGCCTTCTTGGCCACCAGGGCACATTGCTGTCCCATGCAGAACTTGTCCACCAGCACTCCCAGGTCCTTCTCCCCAGGGCTGCTCTCCAGCAGATCACCCCCCAGCCTGTCCTGCTGCAGTTTATTCTTCCAGCCCAGCTGCAGGGCTCTGCACTCATCCTGGTTGAGCCTCAGTAGGATCCTCTCTGCCCAGCTCTCAGCCTGTCCAAGTCTCACTGGGTGGCCTTCAGGCATATCAGACAGGTGTCCCACATCCAGGCATGGACCCTCCAGGCTGTGTCTGGCTGTGGCAGGGGCTGTGGGGACCTCCTTTGCCTTGCCTATGGTCACAGGGCTGTGGACACGCTCGCAGGGATGCTCCTGTGCATCTTGTGGGACACTGCAGCAGGGCTGTGAGGCAGCTCCGGACCACAAATCCCTCTGGCCTCGTTCTCTCTCCCTCCCCTGCAGCCCCAAGGTCACCCCAAGGTCTTTGCTGTGCACTGTGCCCACCTTGGGAATCTGCCCCTCCCTGCCCACTGCAACAGCAGCAGCAGCAGTCCAGCCAAGCGTGGCCTGGTGATGAGCACAGCACCCAGAGCTCCCCAAGCCCAGCAGGAGGGGAGCTGCATGGCCCAGGGGCTGCTCACCCAGCGTGTCCCCAGGCAGGGCTGGGGGAGCAGCTGCAGCTCTCCAGCTGGCTCCTTGTTCTCCCTTCCAGCAACAGTTTTGGCTCCTGCCTTGGTGGCCAGCAGGGAGCTGGTCTCATGGGGGGCACCCCAAGGTCGGTCCTGGGGCCACACTCCTCATCCTCATCAGAATGGGGAGGCAAGGGGAGGTCTGGCAGCTGAGGGGAAGCTGGGGAGAGGGAGCAGCAGTCTCAGGCCAGTTGGACCCCAAGAAGCTTAGAATTGGGTTCAGCAGGAACCTTGGAGGCCAGATGGGACCAGAGAAGCTCAGGTTCCACTCAGGCTGGAGGCCGAGGGGCTGAGCAGGGCCCCAGGGGAAAGCACCTGGGAGAAGGGTCCTGGAAAGGACCTGAGAGGAGGTTCCAGGAAAGGATCTGGGAGAAGGTTCCAGGAAAGGATCTGGGAGGAGGTTCCAGGAAAGGACCTGAGAGGAGGTTCCAGGAAAGCATCTGGGAGAAGGATCCTGGAAAGCACCTGGGAGAAGGTACCAGAAAAGGATTTGGAAGGAGGTTCCAGGAAAGGACCTGGGAGAAGGTTCCAGGAAAGGATCTGGGAGGGGATTCCAGGAAAGGATCTGGGAGAGGATTCCAGGAAAGGATCTGGGAGAAGATTCCAGGAAAGGACCTGGGAGGAGGTTCCAGGAAAGGACCTGGACAAGAGGTTGAACAAATGGACAAGCTCTGCACCCTGGGTGGCATGAGGGGGAGCTTGCCCAGCAGCCACAGAGGTCCTTCCCTCTGCACAGCACCAAGCAAAGCCTCAGCTGGGTGCTGTGCCCCAGGGAGAGGTAGAGGAGCAGTAGAAGCTGCTGGCAGGGCTGGGGCTTGAGGCTCCAAGAAGGCTGAGTTGGGATCCAGCAGCATCCTGCAGCTCCCTGGAAGGCAGAGGCAGGGATGCTGGAGCCAACCTCCCTCAGCAGGGCATGAGATGGGCAATGGACCTCAATGGCAGCTGCAGGCTGGGCACCAGGGCTGAGAGTCTGGCCATCCCAGGGAGGTGGCGCAGCTGGAGGACCTGCAGAGGGTGGGACAGAGCTGTGCAAAGCTGTGGGTGACCCTACCCTGTGCTGGTCACGCAGCCACAGATTGCATGGGGTTGGAAGGGACCCTCCAAGGGCATCCTGGAAGGGTCTGGAGGTGCTGGAAGTTGTCCAGAGAAGGGCCACGAGGATGAGCAGAGGGCTGGAGCTGCTCTGCTATGGAGACAGCCTGAGAGAGTTGGGGTTGTGCAGTCTGGAGAGGAGAAGGCTCCAGGGAGACCTTCTTGTGGCCTTGCAGGATCTGCAGGGGGCTCCAAGAAAGCTGGGGAGGGACTTTGTAGGGTGTCAGGGAGTGATAGGACTGGGGGGGATGGAGCAAAACTAGAAATGGGGAGATTGAGATTGGCTGTGAGGAAGAAGTTGTTCCCCAGGAGGGTGGTGAGAGCCTGGCACAGGTTGCCCAGGGAGGTGGTGGCAGCCTCCTGGCTGGAGGTGTTTGCAGCCAGGCTGGCTGTGGCTGTGAGCAAGCTGCTGTAGTGTGAGGTGTCCCTGCCCATGGCAGGGGGTTGGGGCTGGCTGAGCCTTGAGGTCCCTTCCAGCCCTGACACTTCTGTGATTCTGTGATCCTGCCCAACCCCCTGCAGGCAGCAGGGACACCTCCAACTGGATCAGGTTGCTCAGGGCCTCAACAAGTTTGACCTTGAATGTCTCCAGGGATGGAGCCTCCACCCCCTCCCTGGGCAGCCTATTCCAGTGTCTCCCCAGCCTCATGGTGCAGAACTTTCCCCTGAGGTCCAACCTGAATCTGCCCTGCTCCAGTCTCAGCCCACCACCCCTGGGCCTATCCCCACAGCCTCTTCTGGACAATCCCCCCCAGCCTTCAGCACTGAAATGCTGATCTAAGGCCCCCCCAGAGCCTTCTCTTCTCTGATGCTGTTTCTGCTCTGAGTGGGAGGGTGGCCTAGAGACCCTCAGGGGATCATCCCCACCGGCATCCTACAGCCCAGTGAGGAGCAACCTCCTCAATCCTTTCCCTTCACCATGCCAGGAGCCCACCCCCACCAGCCCAGGGCACCTTGGCAGCCCTGCTCCTCTCTTCTGGACCACAGCTTCCTCCTCTGCCCACCCCCACTGATCCTGGACACCTTGGCAGCCCTGCTCCTGTCTTCTGGACCATGGCTTCCTCCTGAGCCCATCCCCACTGGTCCTGGGCACCTTGGCAGCCCTGCTCCTCTGTTCTGGACCATGGCTTCCTCCTTGTCACGCCAGGACCTGCTGTGACCTGCATCCTGCTGCTGCTGAAGCCCATCCAGGCTGCTGCTCCAGCTTAGAGGATCAGCTGATGCCTCCAGCGAGTTGCTGCTGCAAAGTCAGGCACAGAGATTGCCAGAGCTTCAGAGAGGGGAGCTCCAGGGCCGGCAAGGTCCTTGGGCGGGGGGGGGAGGTTGGCTGGGGGGGACGGGCGGCAGCTTGGCCCTGCAAGCCGAGCCACCTGCTCCCCGCTACCTGCTGAATAATTGAGGAGCTGCCAAGCAGCCGGAGAGAAATGTGATGCTGGGGAGCCAGCGGGAGAAGACATCTGAGCTGGCAGCAGCTGCCGGAGCAACTGCCGGCACGGAGCCTTCTTCCCCCCTGCCGCGCTGCGGGGCACCCAGCTCCCTGCCCACCGCCCTGTGCCCGGCCTGCCCCGCTGCCCACCGCGGGGCCAGGGGCTGAGGGAGCGAGGGAGGGAAAGGAAAGAAGGAAGGACGGAGGGAGGGAGGATGAATGTGAGCTGCGCCAGGCAGGGCTGAAGGGCAGGGAGGGTCCCCCGCGGGGTGAGGCAGGACGGAGCCCGGCGCCCGCAGCCCGGCTCCAGCCGCCCGGCCCCCCATGTCCAGAGGGGGGGAGATGGTTTACATCCCGGATGACTCCGACTTCAGCTCCTTCAGGGCTCAGTGCGAGAGCCCGGAGGGTTGGCACTGCCGCTACAACAAGGCTGGCATCACGGTCTGGAGTCAGGGCCAGGAGGAGAGCTGCACCGTCCAGAAAATCAAGGTAAGGAGCAGCCTGCGGCTTGCAGGGCCGCCCACCCTGCCCCTGCCCTGCTCCTAACCCTGTCCCTGCTCCTGCCCCTGCTCCTGCCCCTGCCCCTGCTCCTGCCCCTGCCCCTGCCCCTGCCGGGCTGGCCCAGCCTGCAGGTGCCCAACGCCCTGCTCCAACCTGCCCGGGGGTGTTTCTGGCCCCCCAGAAAGCATCCCCAGAGGCAGCTTCCCCAGCTGCCAAGCTTCTCCTCGGGGCTCTCACTCCTTGCCCCATGGCTTTAGCCTTTCAACCTGCCAGGTGCCCCCTGCAGCTTCCCACCCACCCCCTCACCCTCCTCCAGGCTCACCTTGCAGGGGGGCAGAAGCAGGCAGGAAGATTGCTGACAGGATGGAGATGGCCTCCTTGGGAGCCCCCCAAGGCATGAGATAGGTTGGGAGGATGTCTCCCTGCTGCCTCTCTCCTGGCCACACCATCCTGGGGTACATCCTGCACTCAACATGCATCCTGCAGAGGTTAGCAGTCCCCAGGAGGTTTGGTGGCCTGCCAGGGCCTGGCTCTGCAGCAGGATCAGTGGGGTTCAACCATCCCTCAGCTCATCAAACCTCAGTGCTTGGCTGCACAGCACCAGTGGCACTGCCAGGTGGCCCTGGGTACACCAAGAGGGGTTACAAGGGGCATGGGAGCCCCATTAGGGGGTGAGCCCTGGGTGGGAGCATCCTGCCTGGGCTGGTGTCCTGGGCAGGATTTGGGTGCTCCTGCCCGCTGAGGGTGAGGAGTGCTGGGCAGGGATGGCATCCACCTAAGCAAGGAGGGTCAGAGGACCTTCCCTCCAGGCCAGTCAAGCTCAGAGAGCTTTCAACCAGCAGAGTCAGGGAAGGGTTGGCTGCCCTGGAGAGCAGGGCAGTGTGGGGAGGTGGGGAGGAGGCATCTGGGGTACAGTGCAGCAGGGAAGGCTCTTCCACCACTCTCCTGAGCACAGAGTCACTGGAAGCCTCTCTGGGGTGCCTGAACTGCAGAGGATGCAGCTGGGGGGACAGGAGGAGGAGCTGGGGTTGCACTGCTGGCATGGATGGAGGCCCTACAAGGCCAAGGTGAAGAGGAGGAGGAGGAGCAGCAGCACTCTCTGCAGAGGTCTACACCTCTGCAGTACACCATGAGCCAGGGAAGAGCTTCTGGACTAGGATCAGGGAGAACTTTAACCAGCTGGGGATGAACAAGTCCACAAGACAAGGCAGGATGCCCCTGGGGGTGCTGAGGGGTCTGGCCTTGGCCTTTGTGAAGAGTTCTGGTGACCACAGGAGATCCCTGGTGACTGGGGAGAGGTCACATCCACCTTCCAGAGAGCCAGAGGGATGCTGCAGGGCACTGTGGGTTGCTGCTCTGCCACCTCAGTCCTGGGCAGGTGATGGAGAACACCCTGCTGGAAGGACCAAGGGGTGGTAAGCAGAAGTGGAGACCTACAAAGGAGCAGCCTTGCCTGGCCAGCCTGCCTGCCTCCTGCAGGGAGAGGGCTTGAGCAGGCTTCCCTTTGCCTCCTCACTGCCATCTTGGGGAGACCTGAACTGCAGAAGAAGATGATGAGGAGTTTGCACCCCAGAATCCCAGGGCTTGGAGCACATCCAGCCCAAGCCCCTGCTGAATCAGCACCACCCACAGCAGCCTGCCCAGGAGCACAATAGCCAGGGGGGGCTGGAAGCTCTCCAGAGAAAGAGAGGAGGAGGCTCTCTTGAACTGGGGAGCCCAGAACTGGTCTCAGTTCTCCAGCTGTGGCCTCCCTAGGACAGAAGAGAAGGGGAAGAGAACCTCCCTTGCCCTGCTGGCCACCCTCTTCTTGATGCAGCCCAAGAGACTCCTGCCCTTCCTGGGGAGGAGGGCACATTGCTGCCTCAGGGAGAACTTGTCCCCCAGCACTCCCAGCTCCTTCTCCATGGAGCTGCTCCCCAGCAGGTCACCCCTCAGCTCTACTGGTGCGTGGCACCTGGGGTCCTGCAGCCCCAAGGCTCTGGGTGCTCCCCAGGCCCCTGGGCGGGCCAGAACCTTTGGGCCTGTGGGTTTCATTGGAGCCCCAAGGCTCCCTGCAGCACCAGGGCTCTGCTCTCCCTGGGGCTCTGCTGTGTCCCTGAGCTCCCAGAGATTTCAGACCCAAGGCTTTGAGGTCTCTTGGGGGGCTCTGGGGGTCCCTGCAGCCCTGGAAGTCTGGGGTCTCCTGGGGGGCTCTGGGGGTCCCTGCAGCCCTGGAACTTTGATGTCTCTCTGGGGGTTCAGGGGGTCCCTGCAGCCCTGGATATTTGGGGTCTCTTGGGGGGCTCTGGGGGTCCCTGCAGCCCTGGAACTTTGGGGGTCTCTCTGGGGGCCACCATCGTGGCTTTGCATTCTGTACCTTCATCACTGCCCCTTGGGGTGTGCAGGCTCCCAGAGCATCACCCAAACCCAGGCCTTGGGTTCAAAGGGTCCAAGGGCTATGGTAAAGGAGGCTCTTTGGGGCCTTGAGTGCTTGCAAGGGCAGGTGGGTTGTGGGAACCCACCTCAGCTCGGCTGGAGGCTTGCAGGGGATGTGTGGGTGGGAAGAGGCCTCCGGAACTCATCCAGCCCAAGCCCCCTGCTCCAGCAGGGCACCCACAGCAGCTTGCCCAGCAGCACAATGCCCAGAGGGGGTTGGAAGCTCTCCACACAAGGAGACTCCACAACCTCTCTGGGCAGCCTGCCCCAGGCCTCCAGCACCCTCATGGTGGTCAGCACCCCAGAGTCCAGAGGGTGGCCAGTGGCTGGGTGCCAGCCTGTTACTGGGGCAGCACTGGAGTGTGGAGAGCATTTGAGGTGCTGGAGGCACAGCTGCTGCCTGGCTCCACCTGCACAGGTTGGGAAGGACCTCCTGAAGTCCAACCAAGTTAAAACTCAGCCCAGCAGAGGGGAGGCCTCAGAGAGAGGGGTGCCCAGGTGGGGGGCAGTGGGGCTCTGAGGACCATCACAGCCAGCCTGGTTCAGTGCCTCCTCCCTGTGGCTTTTCCCTGCTCTGGAGAGGGCCTGGGCAGGGTGCAGGGATCAGCACTGCCCAGGGAGCCTTCCCAAAACAGGGTATGGAGGATCCCAGGCTGTGTGGAAGGGTTGAGGTGGACAGGTTGGGGCTGGAGGCCAGAAGAGCCCCAGTTCCTCCACGGGGCAGGTGGAACCTGAGGGGTCCCTGGGAAAGCTGGAGCTTGGGATTTACTCCACCAGAATTCCCTGTGGATAACCTGGGTTTGGGCTCTGCCCCAGCTGACCACCTCCATTGCTGTGTGCCTGGAGAGGGCTGATGGTGCTCAGGCTGCAGGGGGGCAAGCCTGTGCTGGCCCCCAGGGCTTCCAGGAGGACCACCTCCAGCTGCAGACAACCTTCACCCTCCAGCAGCAGCAGCAACAGCTTCAGCCCCATCTGGGAGTGCTTGGCTGGGAAGAAGGAGCAGGAGGAGGGGGTTGGGTTGGGTTGGGCTGGGTTGGGTCCCACCCTCTCCTCCACGGTGCCCTTGGGAGTGCATCACAGCTCCAAGCCTGGCCTGGGCATGACTTCAGCAGGCTGGGCACAAACCAGACCAGCAGAGGACAGCTTGCCTGAGATTGCTAGGACCTGCCCCCACCTTCATCAGGGCCATCTCCAGTTACAGGGCCCTGCTGCCCAGCTCATCAAAGATGCAGAGCCTCTAAAGAGCAGCGGCTGGCATCCCCAGGTGCCTGCATCAATAATGCACTCCCTGGCTTGGCCAGCAGCTCCACAGCTCCAGTTACAGCCAGGCCCACACCAACCACCCCCACCCTGCACCCACGAGCAGCAGGGCAGGGCAGGAGCATCCCTTGCATGGTGCTGCAGGAACGGGGGGTGGGGGCATCAGGGCCAAGAGGCTGGGGCCAGGCTCTTGTCAGCAGTGCCCAGGAACAGGGAGAGGGGCAATGGGCACAGACTGGCACCCAGGAGGCTCCATCTGAAGAGGAGCAGAAATTTCTTTGGTGTGAGGGTGCTGGAAGGTCTGAGCTGCAGCATCAGTAGCTGCTACCCTCCTGCTGCTGCCTTTTCCTGGGTGAGTTGACACAGAAGGCTTGGGGGGGACACAGGAGAATCCTATGGGCTCAGCCAGGGGGAAGGGAATTGTGGACTGGAGATTTGGGGTGTGGGTTGTGGATTGGGACTGTGGATTGGAGCTGTGGATTGGTGATCCTATGATCCTATCATCCCAACCAACCCAAATCATTCCATGGTTCTATGATCCCAACCCAAACCATTCCACAGCTCTGTGACCCCTACCCAAACCCTTCCATGATTCCATGATCCCAACCCAAATCCTTCCATGATTCCATGATCCCAGCCCAAATCTTTCCATGATTCCATGATCCCAACCCAAACCCTTCCATGATTCCATGATCCCAACCCAAATCCTTCCATGATTCTGACCCCAAATCCTTCCATGATTCCATGACCCTAACCCAAACCCTTCCATGATTCTATGACCCAACCCAAACCCTTCCATGATTCTATGACCCCAAACCCTTCCATGATTCTATGACCCAACCCAAACCCTTCCATGAATCTATGACCCCAAACCCTTCCATGACTCTATGACCCAACCCAAACCCTTCCATGATTCTATGACCCCAACCCAAACCCTTCCATGATTCTATGACCCAACCCAAACCCTTCCATGATTCTATGACCCAACCCAAACCCTTCCATGATTCTATGACCCAACCCAAACCCTTCCATGATTCTAAACCCTTCCATGATTCTATGACCCAACCCAAACCCTTCCATGATTCTATGACCCAACCCAAACCCTTCCATGATTCTATGACCCAACCCAAACCCTTCCATGATTCTATGACCCCAAACCCTTCCATGATTCTATGACCCAACCCAAACCCTTCCATGATTCTATGACCCAACCCAAACCCTTCCATGATTCTATGACCCCAACCCAAACCCTTCCATGATTCTATGACCCAACCCAAACCCTTCCATGATTCTATGACCCCAACCCAAACCCTTCCATGATTCTGACCCAACCCAAACCCTTCCATGATTCTATGACCCAACCCAAACCCTTCCATGATTCTATGACCCCAACCCAAACCCTTCCATGATTCTATGACCCAACCCAAACCCTTCCATGATTCTATGACCCCAACCCAAACCCTTCCATGATTCTATGACCCCAACCCAAACCCTTCCATGATTCCATGACCCAACCCAAACCCTTCCATGATTCTATGACCCAACCCAAACCCTTCCATGATTCTATGACCCCAAATCCTTCATGATTCTATGACCCCAAATCCTTCATGATTCTATGACCCAACCCAAACCCTTCCATGATTCTATGACCCAACCCAAACCCTTCCCCAAATCCTTCATGATTCTATGACCCAACCCAAACCCTTCCATGATTCTATGACCCCAAATCCTTCATGATTCTATGACCCAACCCAAACCCTTCCATGATTCTATGACCCCAAATCCTTCATGATTCTATGACCCCAACCCAAACCCTTCCATGATTCTATGACCCCAAACCCTTCCATGATTCCATGAAGCCTCCTCTGCTGGCAGGCATGAAAAGAGGGCTGCAGCCCCCTCCTCACCCACCAACTCCTGCCTCCCCCAGCCCCAACCCTTCTGTTCTCACCAAACCAACCCTCAGCAGGACCAGGACTGGGCTGGGCTGGGCTGGAAGGTTGTGTTCCAGCATCAGGAGCTGCTGCCCTCCTGCTGTTGCCTTTTCCTGGGTGAGTTGACACAGAAGGCTTGGGAGAATCCTCTGGGCTCAGCCAGGGAGAGGATTTGCAGAGCCCTCCCAGCACCTCCCCAGAGTGTCCCTGCAGCGTCTGGGGACTTGGGGCTGTGTCTGCTGGGAGCAGAGTGATGTTCCTGTCCCCTTTGGTGGCTGCTTAGAAAGATTAGGCTGCCTGTGCCTAAGCCCTCTGGAGCTGCTGCTGCTGCCTCAGACAGCAGCTCCTCAGGAAATCAGCAGGGAGAAGAAAAGTTGGGGGCCAGGAATTGATCTGAGCCTGCTCCTGAGGCTGCTCCTGGCTGCAGAGGGCTCAAGGAAAACATCTCTGGCATTGACACTGCCCTGTTCTGCTCTGCTGAGACCTCCTCTGCAGTGCTGTGTCCCAGCCCTGGGGTCTCCTACACAAGAGGAGCTGCTGGAGTGGGTCCAGAGGAGGCCATGAAGATGATCAGAGGCTGCAGAACCTCCCCTGTGGGGACAGGTTGAGAGCTGGGGCTGTTCAGCCTGGAGAAGAGAAGGGTCCAGGGAGACCTCAGAGCAGCCTTGACAGCACCAGGGGGACTGGGCATAGACTGGCACCCAGGAGGTTCCATGTGAAGTGGAGGAGAAAGTTGTTTGGTGTGAGGGTGCTGGAGGCCTGGAGCAGGCTGCCCAGAGAGGTTGTGGAGTCTCCTTGTGTGGAGAGCTTCCAACCCCCCCTGGGCATTGTGCTGCAGGGCAAGCTGCTGTGGGTGCCCTGCTTGGGCAGGGAGTTGGCCTGGATGAGCTCCAGAGGTCCTTCCCAGCCCTCACCAAGCTGGGACTCAAGGATTCTGTGTACCCAGGCAGCAGAGTCTGGACCACCAGGCAGCTCTACCTGAGGGCATGAGGTCTTTGTGCCCACTGCTGCCCTCCTGCCTTTGCACTGCAAGCTGGCAGCAGGGCTGCTGGCTCCACCTGGGCTGTCCCGAGCAGGGACATGGATCCTCCGTGGCACACATGGCCCTGGCTTCATAGCAGCATGGGGACATGGCACCAACCTTGGCCAATGGGGACAGGAACAGAAGGAATGGATTGGAGCTGGGAGAGGGGAGACTGAGACTGGAGAGGAGGAAGAAATCCTTCCCAGTGAGGCTGGGGAGACACTGGCACAGCTTGCCCAGGGAGGCTGTGGCTGCCTCCTGCCTGGAGGTGTTCCAGGCCAGGCTGGATGAGGCCTTGAGCAGCCTGTGCTGGTGGGAGGTGTCCCTGCCCATGGCAGGGGGCTGGAGCTGGATGAGCTGTGAGGTCCCTCCCAACCCACCCCCTGCTGTGACTCTGTGAACCTAAAGTCCTCACTGCCTGATGGGCACAGCTCCCTGCACAAGTCCCTGCTGAGACCCTCTCCCTGTGTCCCCTCCCCCCCAGCCTCACCTCTGCTGCCAGGCTGTCCCTGCTGAGACCCTCTCCCTGTGTCCCCCTCCCCCAGCCTCACCTCTGCTGCCAGGCTGTCCCTGCTGAGACCCTCTCCCTGTGTCCCCTCCCCCAGCCTCACCTCTGCTGCCAGGCTGTCCCTGCTGAGACCCTCTCCCTGTGTCCCTCCCCTCCAGCCTCACCTCTGCTGCCAGGCTGTCCCTGCTGAGACCCTCTCCCTGTGTCCCCTCCCCCAGCCTCACCTCTGCTGCCAGGCTGTCCCTGCTGAGACCCTCTCCCTGTGTCCCCTCCCCCAGCCTCACCTCTGCTGCCAGGCTGTCCCTGCTGAGACCCTCTCCCGGTGTCCCCTCCCCCAGCCTCACCTCTGCTGCCAGGCTGTCCCTGCTGAGACCCTCTCCCTGTGTCCCCTCCCCCAGCCTCACCTCTGCTGCCAGGCTGTCTCTGCTGAGACCCTCTCCCTGTGTCCCCCTCCCCCAGGCTCACCTCTGCTGCCAGGCTGTCCCTGCTGACACCCTCTCCCTGTGTCCCCCTCCCTCAGACTCACCTCTGCTGCCAGGCTGTCTCTGCTGAGACCCTCTCCCTGTGTCCCCTCCCCCAGCCTCACCTCTGCTGCCAGGCTGTCCCTGCTGAGACCCTCTCCCGGTGTCCCCTCCCCTCCAGACTCGCCTGTGCTGCAAGGATGTCGCTGCCGAGACGCTGTACGACGTGCTGCACGACTCTCACTACCGCAGCAAGTGGGACTCCAACATGATCGAGACGCACGACATCGGCCGCCTCACCGTCAACGCCGACGTGGGCTACTACTCCTGTGAGCACCCCCCACGGGCACCCCCCGGCAACCCCCAGCCCCTCCGCTGCACCCTCCGGCAACCCCAGGATACCCCTCGGCACCCCCCAGTCCTGCCTGGCCACCCCCCGGCACTCCCAGGGCACCCCCAGTCCTGCCCGGCCACCCCTCGGCACTCCCAGGGCACCCCCAGTTCTGCCCGGCCACCCCCCGGCACTCCCAGGGCACCCCCCAGTCCTGCCTGGCCACCCCCCGGCACTCCCAGGGCACCCCCAGTTCTGCCCGGCCACCCCCGGCACTCCCAGGGCACCCCCCAGTCCTGCCTGGCCACCCCCCGGCACTCCCAGGGCACCCCCAGTCCTGCCTGGCCACCCCCCGACACTCCCAGGGCAGCCCCCGGCACCCGCCGGACTCCCCTGGGCAACCCCCAGAACCCCCCAACACCTTCTGGGCACCCCCCGACACCCCGCAACCCCTCATGGGGACCCCCCAATACCACCCAGCCTCCCCTGCGCACCGACCGACACCCCCAGCCCCCCATGGGCACCTCCCAGGCATCCTCTGGGAACCCTCTGGCACCCCTTGGTAACCCCCAGCCGCCCCTGGACCGCCCCCCGGCCGTCCCTGGGCATGCCCCGGCACTCCCAGGGCACCCCCCTCCCTCCCCAGTGTGGGGGTACGGCCCCGTGGGCATCGGGCTCGGGGCTGTCCCCCCCAGGGAAGTGCCCAAGCCCCCTGAAGAACAGAGACTTCGTCACCCTGCGCTCCTGGCTGTCCCTGGACGATGACTTCGTCATCCTCAACTACAGCGTCAAGCACCCGGTGAGCCCCCGGCTGGCACCGGCCCTGCGTGCCCCTGCCCTGGCACACGGCTGGCACGGCTCGGGCTGGACAGCAGCCCGGGCAGGCTCCGAGGTGGGCAAGCTCTCGCTGTAAGAAAGGACCTTGGAGGGGCTGGGGAGTGGCCAGGGAAGGGCAACCGAGCTGGGGGAGGGGCTTGGGGATGGGGATGTCCCCCATACGCCCCCCCTCCAAACCCCCCCATCTGGGGGATGCCCACAGAGACCTGCCCAGTGCAGCACTGGGGGCACTGGCAGCAGAGTTAGGAGGTTGGTTGGAGCCTCCCCAGCTCCAGCTCTGCTTCCTTGGCAAGGCTCAGGAGAGTCTCCCCCTGCAGCCCCTCCAGCACTGCCTACCCTGGCACCAGCAAGCCAGATGCCACTCCAGGACTGGGCTGGGGATGTCCCCACACCCCCCAACTGTCACCCCAGGTCCCAGGACTGGGCTGGGGATGTCCCCACACCCCCCAGCTGTCATCCCAGGTCCCAGGACTGGGCTGGGGATGTCCCCACACCCCCCAACTGTCACCCCAGGTCCCAGGACTGGGCTGGGGATGTCCCCACCCCCCCCAGCTGTCACCCCAGGCCCCAGGACTGGGCTGGGGATGTCCCCACACCCCCCAGCTGTCACCCCAGGTCCCAGGACTGGGCTGGGGATGTTCCCACACCCCCCAGCTGTCATCCCAGGTCCCAGGACTGGGCTGGGGATGTCCCCACACCCCCCAGCTGTCACCCCAGGACCCAGGACTGGGCTGGGGATGTCCCCACACCCCCCCAGCTGTCACCCCAGGCCCAGTCTGTGCCTCTCCACCTCTGCATGGTGGTCCTGCAGCTGAGCATCCTTCAGCTGCTTCTTGCATTGGCTCCAGGGCTGGGGGGGAGCAGCTGAGGGGCCTGGGGGTGTTGAGCCTGGAGAAGAGGAGGCCACAGCTCGAGTGCTGGGGTCAGGTTTGGGCTCCTCACCCCAAGAAGGACACTGAGGAGCTGGAGCAGGGCCAGGGAAGGGCAACAGAGCTGGGGAAGGGTCTGGAGAAGAGAGCTGTGGAGGAGCAGCTGAGGGGGCTGGGCATGGTCAGCCTGGAGAAGAGGAGGCTGAGGGAGACCTCATTGCTCTCTGCAGCTCCCTGAGAGGAGGCTGGAGGCAGGTGGGAGCTGGGCATCAGGTGCTAGGAGAGGCAATGGCCTGGAATTGTGCCAGGGGAGGGTTAGGTTGGAGAGGAGGAACAATTTCTTTGCTGCCAGAGTGGTCAGGGACTGTCCCAGGCTGCCCAGGGAGGTGGTGGAGTGCCCATGGCTGGAGGTGTTCAGGAACCCTGTAGCCATGGCACCTGGGGCCATGGTTTGGTGGCCATGGGGGGGTTGGGTTGGGTGATCCCAGAGGCCTCCCCCAGCCTCTTCCTGACTCCATGATTCCCTCCCTGCAGAAGTATCCCCCCAGGAAGGACTTTGTGAGGGCTGTGTCCCTGCAGACAGGTTACCTGGTCAAGGCCAACGGTGCCAGGGGCTGTGTCCTCTATTACCTCACCCAGGTGGATCCTCGTGGTGAGTGCCCAGCCAGAGGGCAGCCTGCAGCCTGGCCCTGCTCGGGGCTGGCACCCTTTGGACCCCCCACAGCTCACCCCCTGGAGGCCCCAGGTGGAGCAGGGGGGAGGTTAGGTTGGCCAGCAGGAGGAAGACTCTAGGGAGGGAGGGGGTGGGGAGGCAGATGGCAGGCTGCCCAGGCAGGTGGTGGAGTCTCCATCCCAGGGTCAGGATGGATGTGGCCCTGAGCAGCCTGAGCCAGCTGGTGGGGTCCCTGCTGCACTCAGGGGGGGTTGGGCAGGAGGCCCTTGGGGGCTCCCTCCCAGCCTGCTGCATTCAGTGCCCCTGAGTGGGGGCAAGCCAAGGAAGAAGCAAGCCCTCTGGCCAGGAGGTGCCAGCAGCAGCCCCCTGGGGTGGTCCAGGCTGGCACAGCTGAAGGCTGGAGGCTCCTGGGGGGTCGCTCTGGGGCTGGCCAGGGGCTGGAGCTCTTGGGGCTCTTGCAGGGTCGCTGCCAAAGTGGGTGGTGAACAGAGTCTCCCAGTTTGTGGCACCCAAGGTAAGCAGGGAGGGTGCCTAGAGTGCGGGGGCACAGGCAGCAGGGGTGATGGGTGCCCCAAAGCTGCCTCTGAGGGTGGGTGCTGGGTGTCCCAGGGCTCACAGGGTGGGTGCTGGGTGCCCCAGAGCTTGCAGGGTGGGTACTGGGTGTCCCAGGGCTCACAGGATGGGTACTGGGTGCTCCAGGGCTTGCAGGGTGGGTGCTGGGTACCCCAGGACTCAGGGGATGGGTGCTGGGTGCCCCAGGGCTCACAGGGTGGGTGCTGGGTGCTCCAGAGCTTGCAGGGTGGGTGCTGGGTACCCCAGGACTCAGGGGATGGGTGCTGGGTGCCCCAGGGCTCACAGGATGGGTGCTGGGTGCCCCAGGGCTCGCAGGATGGGTGCTGGGTGCCCCAGGGCTTGCAGGATGGGTGCGGAGTGCCCCAGGACTTTCACGGTGGGTGCTGGGTGCCCCAGGGGTCACAGGATGGGTGCTGGGTGCCCCAGGGCTCACAGGGTGGGTGCTGGGTGCCCCAGGGCTCACAGGATGGGTGCTGGGTGCCCCAGGGCTCGCAGGATGGGTGCTGGGTGCCCCAGGGCTTGCAGGATGGGTGCGGAGTGCCCCAGGGCTTTCACGGTGGGTGCTGGGTGCCCCAGGGGTCACAGGATGGGTGCTGGGTGCCCCAGGGCTCACAGGGTGGGTGCTGGGTGCCCCAGGGCTCGCAGGATGGGTGCTGGGTGCCCCAGGGCTTGCAGGATGGGTGTTGGGTGCCCCAGGGCTCACAGGGTGGGTGCTGGATGCCACAGGATCATGCCCTGGGAACACTCTGGGTCAGTGTGGTCCCAGCCATGCCCCCAGCCCCTCCCAATACACCCAAAATACACGGCAGGGCAGGGGGAGACTCCCAGGAGCTGTGCCCACCCGTAGGGGGGAGGGGCAGGGAAGTGGACCCTGGGTATGCCAGGGGTGTGCCAGAGCTGTGCCCAACGTGTGCCTGAGCTGTGCCTGAGCTGTGTCTGAGGTGTGCCTGAACTGTGCCTGAGGTGTGCCCGAGCTGTGCCCGAGGTGTGCCCGAGGTGTGCCTGAGCTGTGCCTGAGATGTGCCCGAGCTGTGTGCCCGAGCTGTGCCCGAGATGTGCCCGAGGTGTGCCCGAGGTGTGCCCGAGGTGTGCCTGAGCTGTGCCTGAGATGTGCCCGAGCTGTGCCTGAGCTGTGCCCGAGGTGTGCCCGAGGTGTGCCCGAGGTGTGCCTGAGCTGTGCCCGAGGTGTGCCCGAGCTGTGCCCGAGGTGTGCCTGAGCTGTGCCTGAGATGTGCCCGAGCTGTGCCCGAGCTGTGCCCGAGATGTGCCCGAGGCGTGCCTGAGCTGTGCCCGAGCTGTGCCCGAGATGTGCCCGAGGTGTGCCTGAGCTGTGCCTGAGTTGTGCCTGAGCTGTGCCCAAGGTGTGCCCGAGGTGTGCCCGAGGTGTGTCTGAGGTGTGCCTGAGCTGTGCCCGCTGTGTGTCCAGGCTGTGCCCAAGCTGTGCCTGAGCTGTGCCCGCGGTGCTGTGCCCGCAGGCCATGAAGAGGCTGCACCAGGCGGGGCTGCAGTACCCGGCGTGGAAGCGCCAGCACCAGCCTGGCTACAAGCCCTGGGTGTACCCCGAGCAGAGCTCCCTGCCCAGCCTCAGCCTGGCAGAGCTCTCCCTGCAGCACGCAGACTCCCTGGAGCGCCTGGACGAGGCAGGGCTGCCCGAGGGGCCCCTGGGCACCGCTGACCACGAGCCCTGACCCCGACTCCCCCACGGCACCGCTCGGCCGTGCGGGGTGGGGGCTGGCACCCGTAGCACTCACGGGGGTTGCTTTGCTCACACCCCGCCCCCCTCTTCCTCCTCCTCTCACCCCTCCTCCTACCTCTCCTCCTCCTCTTCCTCCTCCTCCCACCCCTCTTCCTCCTCTTCTGACTCCTCTCACCCCTCCTCCTACCCCTCCTCCTCCTCTTCCTCCTCAATCTTCTCCTCAATCTCCTACTCCTCCTTCTTCTTCATCTCCTCCTCCTTTTCCTCCTCCTTCTTCTCCTTCTTCTTCTTCTTCTCCTCCTCTTCCCCCTCCTCCTCCCCCTTCTCCCCTTCCCCACCCTGCACCCCCAATCTGGCTCTGCAAGTCCTTCCTTGGGCACCCAGGGGAGCCTGCAGCATCTTGGGCACCCATGGAGGTGCATGGTGGCCCATGGTGCCCCATGGTGGTCCATAGTTGCCCATGGAGGTCCTTGTAGGTCCATGGTAGTTCATGTTGGCCCATGGAGGTCCACGGTGGTCCATGCAGGTCCATTGAGGTCCATGCTGGTCCATGGTGGCTCATGGAGGCCCATGGTGGCCCATGCAGGTCCATGAAGGTCCACAGTGGTTCACAGTGGCCCATGGATGTCCATGGTGGCCCATGGTGGTCCATGGTGGTGCATGGAGGTGTCTCCACGTAGGAGGCAGAGTTGGCATTCAGGAGGAGGTGCCCCCAGGCAGCTGGGCAAGACAGAGGGAGGGCTGCAGAGGGTGTTAGGGGTTGGCAGGGACCTTTGAAGATCATCAAGTCCAACCCCAACCCTCCCCCCTGGTGGAAACAGGAGGTGGCCTGGCACCAGGACATCCCTTTGCCACCGTGAGACCCTCTAGAGGTGCCCAGCAGAGAAGTGGGAGGTCAAGGGGGGCCCTGCCAGGGCTTTGCAGCAGAGCTTCTCTGCCCCCAGCTCCAGCTCTGCCAGCCCCACCACCCCACCCAGCCCCTCTCAGGCTTTGTGTGACCCCCTCCCCACCCCAGAGCAGCCCTCCCAGGTCCTCTCCTGGGCACCAGCCTAGCTCTGGGTCCTCCTTCCCCAGGTGGCACCCTGGCAGAGGGCTTGTGGCAGCCCCTGCCCTCCGCCCCCCCCGCTGTCTGCCGCTGCTGTGGTTCCCTGGCACACAATAAAGGGTTCAGCGTGCATGTGACAGGCCTCTGGCTTGGCATGGGGCTGCCAGGGAGCTGGCACCAGGCGGAGGAGCTGGCACTGAGCTCACCATGGGCTGGACAGGAGGACAAGCCCTGCCCTGCAACCCCCAGGGCCCAGGGGGGAGCCTGGGCAGGGGGCGAGGTGCCCGGCTGCAGGGCAGGGTGCTGGGCACCATGGGCAAGGTGGTGAGGGGTGGGTGGGCACAGGGCAGCCTCCAGAGGACGCCAGGAAGCTGCTCTAGACAGAGGGCCCCGGGGAACAGCCAGGCTGGCACTGGAGTTTCCACCTTCCCCTTGGCCCTGCTGCCCCCAGGCTGCCTGTGGCTGCCGGCTGCCTGCTCCGGGAGGGTTTCCATCTCATTATGGAACCACAGAAGGGGTTGGAGGGGGAGGAGCCCTTTAAAGGTCACCCAGCCCAGGCCCTGCAGCCAGCAGGGACAGCTGCACCCACAGCAGGATGCTCACAGCCCCAAACAACCTCACCTGGGATGGTGCCAGCCATGGGGCATCTCCCACCCCTCAGGACAGCCTGGGCCAGGCTCTCCCCACCCCCAGGGTCAAACATTTCTCCCTTCTCTCCACTCTGAGTCTGCCTCTTGCAGTTCAAACCATCCCCCCTTGGCCTGGCACCACAGGCCCTGCTCAAAGCTCTGTCCCCAGCTCTCTGCTCAGCCCCTCTCAGCCCTGCAGGGCCTCCAGAAGGTCTCCCTGCAGCCTTCTCTCCCCCAGGCTGTGCCAGGACAATGCAAAGGGAGCCCTCAGCGCTGCTGGTGCTGAGCTGCTCAGCTCCAGACCTGTCCCAGCCAGGCACAGGCTTAGGGCCAGGGCCAGAACGTGGCATCTGCTAGCCCAGCCTGAGCTCTGCCTTGGCAGCGGCTGGGCACAAGCCCCTGGCAGTAGCCAGGGCTTGCAGCTTGTCCAGTGCCCACCCTGGATGGCAGGACCCCTCTGAGACCTCCAGCCACACCTCCTGGCCACCTGCCCCTGCTGCTTGTCTCCATGCTGCTGGCCCCTGCCTCCGGGCACCTCCTGCCCTCAGAGCCACATCCCACACCTGCCCTCAGCCTGCAGCCCCTCTGTGCCAGCTGTGCCCACCCAGGGACCACCTTCCCCAGCAGGACCAGCAGCATTTCCTCTGCTCAGCCCTGCTGAGCCCTCCAGCCTGGGGGGCCCGAGGCAGAGGGGTGCTGCACCCCCAAGCTGGGAGCTGTGGCTGCAGGCAGGAGCAGGGAGAGCTCTGAAGCCACTCCCTTGCTGCCTGCAAGCAGGAGGAGCAGGCAGGGCTCATGGCCATGGCACTCTGGGGCATGGTTTGATGGCCAGGGTGGGCTCAGGGGATGGTTGGACTCACAGCAGCACAGAG